>JARYGA010059150.1:0-27169 GCA_030545235.1 Helianthus tuberosus
AACTTAAACGATGTTTACAAAGGAAAGATCATACCAGGAATAGGGTAAAACCCTATTATCAAAACCTCAATCCCTTTGCAACTTTTCCGATGAAGATGTCCCTTGTCTGAGACACTTAGTGCATTAGTTCCGAGCCTTATCCTTAGAGCTTTACATCATTGCCTTGGTAGGAATGTCCCCTGTGTACAATGTCTTCAAATACTTAGAAATCTTCTGGATATCAATCCCCGTTGTATAGACAATTTTTTCATGTTACAGGGGTAAAACCCAATAATGTTCTGGAAATAAATCCCTTGAATTCTGGGGAAATCCCAAATTTTCGTGCGCTACAGGCGGGAGTGTATAAACTCCAAGACTTAGAAAGGTGAAAACCTTTAAACCTTAGAGAGTATGAAAATACCCTTTCGTGAGAGAGGGTGATCAATCCTCATATACCTTTAGGATTCAGGATATAGCCAACAGTAACGAAATTGTCAGCCACTTTTACAATGGACTGGTCCCCGCCACCTTGAACTATTCCCGAATAACTTGCGCTCCAGGCGGAGTGTTTAAACCCAATTCGAAAGAAAGGTGAACACCTTTAAACCTGTGAAGGGATCAGGATCCCTTGTACGTGAGAGAGGGGGCCAATCCTCTAATCTTCTGAAGTATCCTGAGTGAGCATCCTGGAGCTATATCCCGAAGCATATACTGCAAAACATCCTTAAACTAAGGTGGGTGTTAGCTTGGCTAACACCCCTCCGATGCTTAAGTTAGTATTGGGTTTCAAAGAATAAATTAAACCAAACATATTTAAAAAAGATAGAATCCATACATCCTGAGTTAGAAATTAAATTCTAAACTCACTTGAAATAAAGCTTAAGGTGTATAGCATTCCTACATCTCGGTAGCATATCCCCTTCCATATTCTTGAGTCTATATGCTCCTTTCCCTGCTTCTGATTCAACTTCATATGGTCCTTCCCATTTTGGAGCTAGCTTGCCATCGGCAGGATTAGTAGTATTCTGAAAAGCCTTTCTTAACACCCAATCTCCAACCTTAAATCTTCTGGTCCTAATATTCTTGTTATATGCTCTGGATATTCTTTTGTTGATATGCTTCCATCCTCAGCCTTGCTGCATCTCTTGTCTCATCAATAGTATCCAACTCCTGGCATAGGACTTCAGGATTCTTTTTAGGATCCCAGAGGTTGGATCTTGCTGTAGGTACCACCATTTCTGTCGGGATCACTGCTTCTGCTCCAAATACTAAGGAAAACGGGGTTTGGCCTGTTGCATTCTTTACCGTTGTCCTATCAGCCCACAAAACAAAGGGTAATTCTTCTGCCCATCTTCCTTTTTTGGCTCCAAGTCTCTTCTTTAAGTTATTGACAATTATCTTGTTTGAGGATTCTGCTTGTCCATTCGCTTGAGGATGTACCGGAGTAGATGTTATCATTTTGATTCCCCAACTCTTGCAAAAGTCAGTAGTTCTCTTGCTTATAAACTAAGAACCATTATCACAGATTATCTCGGCTGGTACTCCGAATCTGGTCAGGATATTTCTCTTTATGAAGGATACTACTTCTTGATCCCTGACTTGGAGAAATGCCTCGGCTTCAACCCATTTGGAGAAATAATCTGTCATTGCCAACATAAAAAACCTTCCCTCCTGGAGCCCTTTGGAAGCTTTCCCACTATATCCATACCCCACTTCATAAATGGCCAAGGGGAAACAATAGGAGATAATGGTTCAGCAGGCTGATGCAGTATGTTACTATGTCTTTGACCATGCATCACATCTTCGACATATTCTGTGGCATCTCTCCTCATTGTCGGCCAATAATATCCTGTCCCTTAATACTTTTGAGAATAATGACCTGCCCCCCAGTATGGTTACCACAATCCCCTTCATGTATATCCTGAAGTACTTCTTTGGCTTCAGGATCCTCCAAGCATCTCAAATACGGTCCTGCAAGAGATTTCTTGTATAAAACATTATTTATGATAGTGAATTGTGATACCTTCATCCTAAATGCCTTAGGATTTTCATCTCTGGGGATATCTCCTTCCTTGAGATATTTTATAATTGGAGCCGTCCAAGATCTAGGATCATTTTCAGTATATTCTGCTCCAGGATCCTGAATACCCGCTACTTCTTTATCCTGAGGATTCGTTGCAGGATACAAGATATGTAATATCGGTATTTGGGTCCCTTCTGGTATCCTGATCGATGATCCAAGATTTGCTAAGGCATCTGCTTCAGCATTATCCTCCCTTGGTACCTGTTCAAGTGTAAAAAACATCGAAATATCCTGCTAATTTTTTGAGAATAATCGAGGTATTCGATTAATTTCTCACCCTTGACTGCATAGGATCCATTAAAATGGTTAGTAATTAACAAGGAGTCAACATATACTTGCAAATTCTTGATATTCATATTCTTAGCCAACTCTAATCCTGCAATTAAAGCCTCATATTCTGCCTCATTATTAGTAGCAGGAAATTCACACCTAATAGCCTGGGGTAATATGTCCCCCTGTGGCGATTTTAGTAGTATTCCCAATCCTACTCCTCTTACATTAGATGCACCATCAAGTATATAATGTCCAGGATCCTGAGGATTCTCCTAACTGTTGAACTTCTAGGTCTACCTCATCCTGAATGTCACTACTGAAATCAGCCACAAAGTCAGCTAAAGCCTGAGACTTTATGGCATTTCTAGGTTCATATACTAAATCATAAGCACTTAACTTTACTGACCACTTGGCCATCCTGCCTGACATCTTTGGTTTCCTAAGCACATTTTTGACAGGATAATTTGTTTTAACATGAATTCTATGTGTCTCAAAGTAATGTCTAAGCTTCGTTGATGCCATAACTAATGCTAGTATCAATTTTTCTAAATGAGAATATCTAGTTTCAGCATCCAACAAACTTTTACCAACATAATAAACAGGATACTGCTGACCTTTATGATCCTTAATAAGAACAGCACTTACAGCATTCCCTGATACAGCGAGGTATAGGGATAGTGGTTCACCATTCTCAGGCTTCATCAATAGAGGTGCAGTTGAGAGATATCGCTTCAAATCCTGCAAGGCTGCTTCATGCTTTGCTCCCCATTCAAACTTCTTATTCTTCTTGAGGATATCATAGAATTCCTTGCATTTTTCTGAGGATCTCGAAATAAATCTGTTCAATGCTGCTACTCGTCCTGTTAACTGTGGAACATCCTTCATATTCGAGGGCGATTTTATATCCAGGATAGCTTTAATCTGCTCCGGGCTTGCCTCTATCCCCTTTTTCGTCACCATATATCCAAGAAACTTTCCTGCCCCCACTCCGAAATGGCACTTAGCAGGATTCAGCTTCATGTTATACTGATCTAGGATATCAAATGCTCCCTTGATATCCTGGAGGTGATCCTCAGCCTTTTTAGATTTCACCACCATATCGTCAATATATACCTCCATGGTGTCCCCCAGCTTATCTTTGAACATCATGTTCACTAATCTCTGGTATGTTGCACCTGCATTTTTCAAACCGAAAGGCATAGCAGTATAGCAATATATACCTGTTGGTGTCATGAAAGCAGTATCCTCCTGATCCGAAGGCTCCATTTGAATCTGCTGAAATCCTGAGGATGCGTCCATGAATGTTAACATTTCATGCCCAGCAGTAGCATCCACCATTGCATCGATATGAGGAAGGGGGAACGGATCTTTAGGACAAGCCTTATTCAAGTCTGTGTAATCTACACAGACTCTCCATTTCCCATTTTTCTTCTGTACTACGACCACATTTGCCAACCACCTTGGGAACTTGACTTCTCTGATCATCCTGGACTTCAACAGTCTTTCAACTTTCTTTTGGATAATCGTATTCCGCTCAGGAGCAAATTTCCTTCTTTTTTGATGAACAGGCTTGAATGATCTGTAAATTCCAAGTTTGTGAGTGATAACATCTTTGGATATACCTGTTATATCCTCATGCTTCCATGCAAACGTCGACATCCTGCATTTCAAAAAGTTAGTTAACTGCTCTTCAATATCCTGAGGGATATTGGTTCCTATGAGCACCGAGATATCAGGATTATCCCGGTCCAGGATAATTTTCTTCACATCCTGCTCCGAAGCTTCCAAGGTATCCCGGGCCCGCATCTTTAATTGCTATGCTTGATTAGGCTTGGTTGAGGATTTCATTGAGGATGAGTAGCATTCTTTCGCCTCCTGCTGATCACTTTCAACCTTGACAACTCCCCAAGGGGTAGGGATCTTGATGCATTGGTGATATGTTGATGGCACGGCCTTCATATCGTGAATCCATGGTCTTCCCAGTATGATGTTATAGCAGGATAAGGAGTCCATCACACAGAAGCGTTGTATCGAGTTGACCCCTTCAACGTATACTGGTAACTTTATCTCTCCTACAGTATTTCTAGCTTCTCCACTGAAACCAACGAGCACAGTGGACTTCGAAGTAATGTCCATCGGAGATACATTCATCCTCTTCAATGTTTCCAGCTGAATTATATTGACAGAACTACCGTTGTCTACCAGTATCCTGCGTACAAAATGGTTAGCCACATATAATGTTATTACCAAAGCATCATGATGAGGATCCTGAACAGTATCCCTGTCATCACTATCGAAAGTGATCACTTTATCAGTTGTGAGGGTAGTCATCCTGACTGGTTTGTCTCCCCTTTCACTCTTAGCTTCCTTTGCATGTCTCTTAGATGCCGAATACGAAGTCCCACAAATGTCGGATCCTCCTGAAATAAAGTTAATTATCTTGGCATCTGCTGGGGGTGATGCTGCTCGTTCAGGATCCTTCTCGGGATCCTACCCTTTATTCTTCTTTCTTCCCAGCAAGTCCTTCAGATACCCCTTGCTTAACAGGTAACTTATCTCTTTCCTTAAAGCAATGCAATCCTCGGTCATATGTCCGAAGTCTTCATGGAAGGCACACCATTTAGATTTATCCTTCCAATCAGCTTTCTGCTGGTTCTTTCGAGGCCACCTAGCTTTGTCCCCTAAACCCTGCATAGCATACATTAACTCAGGTATATTAACAGAAAAGCAGTATTCAGATAAGTCAGGATATTCTTCCGGATCCTCGTCTTCAACAGTATTCACTTTCTTGTTATCATTTCTGCCATATGGCTTGGATCGATATGGCTTATATGAGGATTCTGATTTCCTGTTAGTTGATTCATAGGTTGAGGTAGAATTCATCCTCTCCTGCATCTTCTTGTCATCTTCCAAACGGATATATCTCAAAGCCCTGTTACGAGCTTCGTCGAGATTCCTGCAGGGATTCATTACAAGATCCTAATAAAACTGAGAATCCTTTTGCAACCCCATCTTAAAAGCTTGAACAGCTGTTGCAACATCAAGATGTGGGATATCCAAGGATTCTCAACTGAATTTGTTCACATAATCCCTCAAGGATTCCTGAGGCCCTTGAGTTATCCTGTAAAGATCACTGGTTAGTTTCTCAAAACTCCGGCTGCAAGAAAACTGACTATTAAATAAATTAACCAAATGAGTAAACGAAGTAATTGAGTGAGGAGGGACATTTAATAGCCATTTTAAGGCTGATCCTGTCAGGGTAGACCCAAAACCCTTGCACAAGCATGCTTCCTTGAGCTCCGGAGGGATAGGGTTAATCTCCATTCTTTCCTTATACTGGGCAATATGCTCTTCAGGATCCGTAGTCCTATCATACAGCTTCATGTTGGGAGTCTGAAATCTTTTTGGGATTTCAACATCACAGATAGGATATGCAAAGCGGGATATCCTGTGGCTGTCTTGGGATACTTCCGGAATTGGCTGGACCACTCCAGGTACACTGGATATCATATCCTTCAATTTCTGGAGCTCCCTGGTAAATGTTGACGTCATACCTGCATCCTGCAAAGAGCCATTGTTGTTAGTGGCAAGAATATTATTATTTGACACATTACCGGTCTGAGGATTTTGGCCATATCCTGAAGCGTATCCTGAACTCCTCACAGTTGACATCCTGACCGAGGAGGGTATCTCAAGGGTATGATTCTAAGAATGGCTTGGGACGATATTCCCCCTGTTATCCTCAGTGTAAACTGCGGAACTGAAGTTCAAAGCCCTGGGCTGTATGGGAGTGACAGTTTCTTCAGCTGGCCTACTCGAGCTAGCTTTTAAGAGTTGTATTTCTCTTAACAGCATTTGGTTAGTTTCCTGTTGCTGCCTCATTTGTTCCTGGAGGAGGTGGTGGAAGCACCGAACCGGTAGTAGCAGAGGTTGCAGCAGACATAGTGGAGGAGCTCATGTTTGATCTTGAGGCCATTGTAAACAATGTGGCAAAAATTTTTGAAAATAGAAAACCGATTAACGATTTCACAAAGATTTTTAGTAAAAGTAGCACCACTTGCCCCACGGTGGGCGCCAAATTGTTTTGGTAAAAAATTACCGAAGCAATTTAGTGATCAAATTAGTTAAGTGAGGTAGTGTGCTAAAATTATGTGTGAAAAATGTGTTAACCAAATTAGTTATGAAAACAGTTTCAGGATACGGCTCAGGATATCGAGCTGTATCTACAATCAAACAATGAGCAAAAATGTAAAGGTTGACACGTGATGTACGAGGAAAGCCCTTGATCAATCTAGATCGCCGGCATAAAACCTCGGGAGCTGACAATCGCAGCTGGCTTGTTCTTCTATTGCTTCAAATATCAGGATACAGTGCAGGATGTGGTGCGGATCAACTAGGTGTTACAATGTAATTCGATTACAAGTGTGTAGTGATTGTTGAAAGCTAAAAAGTATAAGTGTTTGAGAGTGTGTGAAAGTTGCGTTGTGCCTTAATCTGATCCGCCCCCATCTATTTATAGTAAAACAAATGTAACTAACTATCCTACATAACCGGGATCCAACGAATATTCCTTAGTCGAACGTTGTAGACCTGGTCTTTCGGGTTCAACGTCTCTCCTTTAACAAATACGCCCGAGTCTTGAGGAGATGGAGTCCATTTGACCGTTGGCAAGTCCCAGTCTTTAACCTGCACGTGATTAATTCGATATACCTCAGGATATCACCCAGGATGTTAGCAATATCCCCGTCCAGTATCCTGATCACAGATAAACAATTAAAAGCAGGATATAGTTCAAGATATGTATGCTTAGAAAATGACCCATAACAATATATATAACAAGGGTAAACTACAAAAATCGTCCTTTATGTTGACACTATATTGCAAAATGTGTCTTTTGTTTTCAAAAACTACAAAAAACATACTCGATTTTTCCAAACCCTTGCAAGTTATATCCTTTAGCCTTAACTTAGTTAATTTTTTATGGTTAAATCTGACCTAATGGACCCCACATAAGAGTATTTTGGTCATTTTACTCTAATTACTAAAATAACAATTATAAAAAATAATAAATAAAAGAATTTTGTTTATATATAGTTATATTTATATAAACACACACATACATTCTTTCTCTATCTGTACACTCTTTCTCTCTCTAACTACCCACCACCACAACTGTCACACCCTGGCTTTGCGGAAGCGTGGTCAATTTTGGTGTGACTTCTTAATACCATAGCTTAATCATAACAAAGCTATATGAAATAAAATCATGCAAGATCATCCGTTTGAATTAAGTTTTAAAACCAGAGTAACATACCATTGTCTTAAAGACTTACAACATCATAACATAAAACATTGTCTTGAACAACATAAACAGTAACATGAAATAAGCGCAGTTTAAGATTTGTGACTTGTCCAGGAAAGAGTCACATTTCCTAAACTGGGATGACCTTGGAACCCAATATGCAGCGGGAAAACACGTCATACCGTGCCAGATCCTGTTAATTTCCTGAAATACATGTGAGTTGAAAAATCAACAATAATGTTGAGCGAGTTCATGTGCAAGTGAGTATGTAAAACACTTGTAAGTATAAAAGTTCCCTGGTATGTAGCAGTGTAAGGAAAAGAGATCACCAATGGTTTGCAAGGCCATTAGTATGTTGTGAAATGCAAGTAGGAAGACTCAACCTAGCAGATTTTTGCGTCGGGTACAAAGTCACTCAAGGTCCGTTCTGTTGGTCCTCTTAGAGGTCCGTTCTGTTGGGCCTAGAGTTGGGCTCGCTACACCCAGATAGATCTACCGCTTACGTCCCTCGGTGTTCTGCCTACCCATTCACATGATCTAAGTAGTAAACCTCCTTACGTTAACATACCGTGTATAATAGTACTTGTAAACAAAGTAACATGTATTTCACCCCCGCAGTTAAGAAAACTGAAAACAGTTAGAGAAAAGGGGGACATGAACTCACAGTCGGTGCGTCTCTACCAAGTACTCCAAATCAGAAAGCTGTGCGACGACCTACAAGTGCTAATTTTATTAGACGGACGGCCGTGCCTTAGCTTTATAGTTTAAGTCTTTGGGAAATAGTTAGACAACTATTTCGTGTTTACGTTCTGTATATACTTGGTAGTTAATCTCCTTCCCAAGGATGGGGGATTCAATACATGTGCGTTGAAATTATATCATTAAGTCTCACTTAATATATGTACCTTTCCAATTACAAAATATAAGTATTTTTCTCAAAAATATTATATTTTCATTTCTCATAATTTTTCTCCAATAATACGTTGTTATAATACGCGTTCATAAATATTTCTGTAAGTGCGTAAGTTACGTTTTAACAATCGAGTGGTAATATAATTACCGGTGTAACTTATATATATTTATGGTGAAGGCGTTCGTATTATTTTGGATTCGTTAACGCTCGTAAATATTATTTTTACTCTAAAAATAATATTTAGGTATTTCCACAAAATAATCATAAACAGTGTGTGAAAAAAAATATATATATTTATCACGTTAAATTTTGTGAAAATCCCACCTCCGAATATTTAGTAAATACAGTCATGGCGAAATTTATGTTCCGAACACATGTCAAAATAATTCTAACACTTGTAGTGTAAATAGTTCTAAGTGTTAGGTTTTTAGAAAAATTTTGCCAGAGTTTCCTCTGTAACTGGAGGTGGCCACGCTTTCAAGCGTATCATTTTCTTTAACAAATCAACTCAACAATTTTCTTTATTCAATCAAACAATTTCCGGCACATCAAACTAGTCGACAAGTATGTAAATCGCATAATCGCATGAACTTGTAGTTTTTCCGAAACTATAGTGTAAATCCCATTATTTTTGTGGATCTTTATATAAAGTAATTTTGATCTCGTAAAAACCTCGTTTTTAGAGAAATCTGTCTTTACAACTTCTCGTCATCTTTTACCAAGTTTGTTATTTTGTCGCAACTTTTCATTTCACAAGTGTTTACACACTTGTGGTTTATAAAAATCATACTTGTTAGTGTAAGATCCGTCTTTTAGAAAACATGATTTCTTTGACACGTGGTTCTTTGAAAATACCACTTGCAGATACGTAGATCTGCTAGTTTTAAGCACTATTTTGCAAGTAAAAATACTTTTACACAAGTTCATGTTTCATGTGTGGTAGAGTTTCACCTTTTAACCCTTGTTACTTCTAAAATAGTTTTATGTCATGATCCAAGAACATGACTACACCGGGTTAAACGATGATCCGAGCTACCACAACATAGATCGGGTCTAGATAATCACCACTTTCAATTACTACAACATTTACACAACATATAAGCTATTAACCACCATTTTAAGTGTTTTTAGTAGACTTTTGTGCATCATCTTGCATGTTATCGGGTTTTATCCGATAAAAATCCTTTTAACCACTTTAGATTAGTTCAAGAGAGTGTTTTAAGCATTATACCTCTAGCTCAAGGCTAGGGAAGAATCTTGATGAAAATGGCGTGGATAAAAGCAAAGTAGAGAGGTCCTTCGCGTTCCGTTCGTTCCAAACCTCCTAATACGCGACCCTTGATGTTTGTAGATGCTTGGAATGATGATGATCAAACTCGAAAATGGGTGGGTGAAGGAGGGGTGTTCGGCCAAGAGTTCAAGAGCAAGAGAGAGAGATGTGTTGGTGAGTTTGTGAGGTGATAAAGATCAAATGTGTTTAAGTGTTAACTTATAGACCAAACATTGAGTTATTATCCAATGGGTTTAGTGTTAAGTAGATATTAAACATTGAAGATTAAGTAAATCTTGCAAGTACCAATCATGTCCCCTAGGGGACCGAATTCGGTCAAGAGGGGGGGGGGGGTCCTTGGTTCGATCTCAACTAGATTAGTTGATGTTTAGTTAGGTTAATCAGGTTAGTTAAGTGTTTAACTTAGTTAGTGATGTTTAGTGCTTTAAAGCGGGTGTTAGGGTATTCAGGGACCCTAACTGGCTCAGAAAAAGATAAATAGTGAAAATAACAATATTTTCATGTTTCGGGTAACGCCCGATTGTTCGGTTGGATAGTAATCCGTTAAAGTGTTAACAAAGCTTTAAAGTGTCGTTATTACTCTCTTTAGTGACACAGCTTATTCCTGACACTTTGGAAAGTGTCTAGTATTATTTTCTCATGTTTTGGCACTTTATTAGTTAGCTAGAAGCTGAAATATTATGTAAAGTGCTGAGTTTTGTGCTTAGAGTACGTTTTAGGCACATCCAGTCATTGTGACTTATCCCTAGAGACGCAGTTCCACAACCCTTGTATCCCTACACTCACCATTAGTGTAGCAAAATATTTCAGGCTCTTACAGGCCTTAGAGGCAGTGTCTGCCTGATGCTGGCTTTATCAGCATGTTCAATAGGTTATCTGTTTATAGTGCTACTGTGCTTTTGTGCATCATGTTTGTCACTAAGGTTCAGTATGTAAGTATTGTAGTGACGACAAGTAAAGTATGATGCAAGTAAGTACATGTATCAGATATCAAGTAGCAGTTCATCAGCTAGTTCAAACAAGCACAGTAATTAAGCAGTAATTAATCATTAATTAAGTTGTACGGATACCTGGTTTAGTGAGGGTTGTCACAACAACCATCCGACCACCACCCACCTGTCGTCACCACCACCACCTCCCACCACTATTCACCACCAGCTCCCACCAATCACTCTAACTTCACACCTCTCTCTTCAACTCAGAAAAAAACCCTAAAACCCTAACTCTGAACAAAACCAAAAGAACAAAGAAGCGATAGAATCAAGCATCGAATCTAGAAAACACACGCAACGGTCGTCGGAATCCGATCCATTCGGCGGCATATTCACTTGCAATTGTTCTCAGATCTACTTCCACTAGCACAGATCCGGTTACGCTCGATCTAACTCCAATTGGATCTGTAATATCATCAAATCGCTAGCAAAACAACGACAATCGGAAGCTTAAGTAGAAGTTTCAGTAGATCAGATACTTCAAGATTCTTGCTTTTATTGTTTTTTTTGTAAAAAGTAATGATTCACCATCCAAACCATCAATCGCCACCCCTTCCACTTCACATTGTCTGCAATCCCAACCTCCGAACACCCCCGTCATAACAGAACCCCCTTCGTTCGTCGTCTACAACCCTAACCACCTTCACTTTTAGATCTTAGATTCCTAGATCTGTTCGTCTCTTGGTTGGGGCTTGATTTTACATTTGTTCATCGGATGTTGCAGGTGGTTCAGAACAACTACCGCGACGGTGGAGGTCGTGATGGTGTTGGTTAGATCAGAGGTGGATGGTAGTGGGGTGGGTGGTGGCGGTGGTGGGGTAGTGGTGGTTCTGGAGGGAGAAATTGTGTGAAGAGAGAGGAGATAGATCGATGGTGGTTGTGGCGGCAGGTGAAGTGGTGATGGTGGCAGATCGGTGGTGGCAGGTGGGTTGTGGTGGTGGTGTGGGTAAATGGTGGTGGTAGGATAGTTAGAGAGATAGAGAAAAGGAGAAGAGGGGTTATGTATGTGGTGTCTGTATATATTTATAAGTATATATACATATATAATTTTAAAATTGTTTTATTCATTGTTTTTTTATGATTATTTATTTTAGCAGTTAGGATAAAATGACCAAAATACCCTCATGTGAGGTTGACTTAGTCAAAATTAACCATGAAAACTAACTGTGTTAGGACTAAAGGACGTAACATGCAAGAGTTTGCAAACATCGAGTATGTTTTTTTTGTACCTTTTGAAGATAAAGGATACACTTTGCAATATAGTGGCAACATTAAGGACGATTTTTTAATTTACTCATATAACAATTATCAACTTACGTGAAGACTCACTACTACAAAATCGACCATTTGCGACCGCCAAAACGGTCACAAAACAGTCGTAAATGCCCTTTTGTGACAGTTTTGCAACCGATTCTGGTGATCGGTTATACCTTGGTCGGTAAATAACTTTGCGACCATTTTTGCGACCGAAAAGTTCTTGCAACCGATTTTGTGACTGAAACCAAATTTGCGACCGACAGTTTTTGCGACTGAGTTTGTGACCGAATTTTAGTGACAGATCTTGCAACCGAGCTTTAGTGACGGATATTGCGACCGAGCCTTATTGCGACGGATTTTGCAACCGAGCCTTATTGCGACGGAGACTTATTGGTTCTATTTGTGACTGCCATTTCAATTTTGAAATACAAACTTGCGACCAACTTTGCGACTGTCATTTCAATCGGCAACAAATATGCAAACTAATAAATTTTAATAGGCAAAATCAAATTATGAAATTCACAATTGTACATATTTATAAAATATCCCAAGAATCAAAACAAAATAGGACCAAATATCCAAATATGTGTACCATGAAAAATATTCAAACATATGTAAACAACAAATATCATAATTTACCATGTTTACCAAATAAGATTACATTCGATTTGCTTCCTCCATGTGAGTTTCAATGTTCTTTCTTTTTCTAGCTCTAGTCATTCTGTCTCTTTCTGTTGTAGTTGTGTCGTGTTCTCATCCAGCCATCACCTATAATTAATATAACACATTAAAACAAAACCACCGTTATGTCCTAGTAGAATCAAATATAACTCATTTATACCTATTATGGTTCATTACAAATGATAATAACCAAATATATGCATTGGCTCTCAAACAAATTTGATTTCAGCCTCGGGTTCGATCTTGGACTGAAAAGGACGAGTTGGCTCGAACTGACGCAATGTTGAGTTTGACTTGTATAGTTTGTTTGGTCTATTGACATCACTCAATTTTTGCTATTCAAAATTGAATATTTTCAGATCAGTTTGTTTCATGGCATTTAGTTCAATTAAAGGTTACTAACAAGTATATTTAAGTGCTTCGTACCACTATAAATCACCAACAAGTCATTAAACCTTACCTTACCTATATAATAAAGATTTGATTCATTGCCATCATCCATAGTGAGTGATTAACATCGTATATCTTGTTGCGTCATTTTCGAATATTGCCTAATAGCAACACTATAGTTCACAAATAGACCAAATAAGCTTAAAATGAATCAAGATAGAACTAGGGGCGTAAGGGTGTTCATCGGTTCAGTTATTAGATTATTAGTTTTTAACCAAATAACAAAGCAAACTGAACCAAATAAGATAAATGCTTAACAATTCAAATAACTGAATAAGAATCCATTGGGTTTTGGTTGAAAACCGAATAAACTGGTTTCAACCAGATAAAACTTCTATCTCGCTTTTGGTTTATGTTTATGTTCCAGGCAACACCGCAACAAATTAACATATGTAAGTCTTTAGGCATATTTTGAAATCAAGTTAACAAAACTCATAAACTCAATTAGATTAGAAAAAAAATCTGAAATAAATTAGGAGAGAGTACCTTTCTGCATTTTTTTGGGTACGATTCCTTTAGAATAATCAAAGCCAAGAACAATACTCGGAACCTAAAAAATAACAAAATAATAAGGACGAAGATGATATGAACCAACTACATATTTACTAAAGAACAAAACAAACATGTGCAAGCAATAACACAATAAAGCCAATGATGAACGAATACCTCCATTTTACAATCGATAAGCAGAGATTCATCACCGGCTTATCAGTAGCTTGCCCTCTGTTTCCGTGGCCACCATTAAAGAAGCATTAATGGATTTTTAGGGTTAGGAAGAGGGAAAGGGAAGTTTTATGGAAGTAAAAAGATTAGGTGGGAAAATTAGGAGGGAAACAAGTTTTAGAAAAAGAAAAATGAGTTATTATTAATTTTGAGGGAATGTATTATATTTTTTAGGTTTAAATAAATAAAATAATTTTATAAATTAAAGTTATAGAATAATTAAATATACATTGTTTAATTTTAAACTTTTTTAACGGTCAACCGAATAAATGTCTGGCTACTCGAGGTAACCAAATGGAAAAAGGCGACTTTATACGTCTGCAACCGCATACATCGTTGAGTAGCCCAAGCCTACCATCTTCAGTTATGTAAAACCCATTATCCGAAGGCCCGATGTGATAAAACTCAGTTAGGAGTGGATTCTGAGACCTATGGCCTCAAACCCAAATCTTCACTTCCCCTCCAATATCAATTGAGCTATAGCTCGTTCGCTAATAATAAACTTTTCTATATGTATAAAAAATTACTTTATAAAACAAATACATAGCCGGATAGGCATGTATTTACACCATATTAGGGCAAAAAAAGACTTTGATATTTTTATGAAAAAATAATGTTGTATAAAAAAGTTATGAACGTTTAAAAAAATGAGGGTGTAATATGCATGTGGAGAGAGAAAGTCCATAAATAGAATTTTACCAAGATACCCTTACACTCCTCCTTTCTCCTACACTTTCATCTTAACCATTGATTTGAAAACTGAATGGTTAAGATTCCTTCTCATCCTACTTAGGCAAAATAAACTTTTTATTTGATCTTACCCCGATAATTATAATCACAATTCCAATCTTAATGTGTTTGGTTGACAAGGGAATTAGAATTGGAATTAGGCATGAATTCCTTGAAATTCCTTTAACTAAAGGAATTCAAAATCATTCTTCGACCGTCCATTTCGAACCGCATCGTTTCAATGGGAACAATTTTGACCCTTACCGTTTTGATGCGAAGTGTTTTGACTCGTATTGTTTCCACTCGAACCGTTTCGACCCGTTCCACTTCCACCCGTGCCGTACCATTTCATCTCGAACCGCTTTTACGTTTACCATTTGGAGCCAAACCGTTTTGATGCGAACCGTTTGGAACCGAACTATTTTGACTCGTACTGTTTCGACTCGAACATTTTTACGCGAACCGTTTCTAACCGACTAAAATCTCGCCATTGATCCAGTTGCAATTTGTATAAACAATTAATTAAACCATAGGGTGTTGGTGAAAACCATACCTTTATGACGAGAACATAAGATCCACACCATGGAAGCAACGAATTGAATATCCATAGTCAAGTCTTTAAAACGAACCCCGAATGCCCGTAACTTTGAACACGCGAACTCCGAGAACACCTTTTCATATAAACCTGTTCAAATACTCGAACGGATTCCATAAACATGAAAATCTGGTTTCTGGTTCGCCAGAAACAGTAGCGACGCGGTCGTCGTCGGTTGTCGAGTGGCGATGAAGTGGGCGGAACCTGGGGGAGGCCGACGACCCTTGGGTCGCAGCGTCGGGTGGTATGGTGGCGAGTCTTACTGAATTATAATGAGCAATAATGCTTTATGCATGTCTTAGTGGACCCTTTTGTATCTTACAGGTAATGATAACTCTTAATGGATTCTAATGCGCCTTATACATGCCATATTAGGCCTTAAAAGCCATAATGCCTCTTAATGAAGCATGATGAGAGCTAATATGCTATGTCATATTAGGTCTTAAAGGGTGATATTGAGCAATATCAACATTGACATAGCCTAATAGGATATATTGATGATAAATGTCACGATAGCAATGTGTACTGCGCCGGGTTGAGCTCGTTAATAGTTCAACCAGTCGCTTCAAACAGTTGTACTGGGCGGTTAAAGCGATTTAAGTTTTGTTTTATTTGTTTTAAACTGACAACTATGTTTGCATACGAAAAAATGTCGGTTGCAATAAGTTTTTGCGACTAATTTATTTATTTATTAGTTTATCGATTGTAATTGTGACCAAATTAATGTATATTTGCAACTTCTTTTACGACCAAATGTATTTTTTATTATTATATATAACTAGTGATTGATTTGCGACCGAAAACTTTGGTCGTTACATTTATGATCGTTTTTGCGACCAATTTAATCTATAATTCATTTTTTTTAAACTAACACCATAGCAATTTCTGTCGCTACATTTGTGACTTAATTAACTTCTATTTTTTTTTATAATGTTTGCAACTGCATTTGCAACTAAAAAAAACATCGGTCGCTACATTTGTGACCGAAAAAACATCGGTCGCTACATTTGCGACCGAAAAAACATCGGTCGCTACATTTTGCGACCGAATAAACATCGGTCGCTATATTTGTGACAGGATAAACTTTGGTCGTTACATTTGCGACTGTTTTGCAACGAAAAAAACTTGGTTGCTAATTTTGCGACCGATTTTGTTGTGGTGACTAATTTTGCTACCGATTTTGGTTTGGTAGCTATTTTTCCGACCGAATTTGTTTTGGTCGCTATATTTGCAACCATTTTGATTTTGGTTGCAAATGCGGTCGCCAAATTTGCGACCATTTTTGTTGGTTGCAAATTTCAGTTTTCACTCATTTGTGTATTAGTGACTTTTTTTTTTCTTTTTTTATTTTCAGTTTTCATTACACACCTTATACTAATGATATTTGTTTTTAATCCTATAGTTTATAACACTTACTAATTTGCGTGAACGATAACTTTCACTTTTTTTATAAGTTTTATTACACACCTTATATTTTAAATAATATATGTTTTTAACCCAATAGTTTTGTTTTTATTCCTAAATATGCGGTTGCGTTAATTTTCATTTCTTTACATTTCGATATAAATTTTATTTAAAACGTAGTTGTATTTGAAATGATGATATGGTAAAGAACTGAGTAGTCATTGACCAACCATATCGGTATTGGTATCGGTGTTATCAGAATCGGTATTGGTATTCGTTTTTATGATTTTCGATCGATGTAAACCATGTCTTAATTTTTTGAGTTACATTATACAACTTTTGTTTAATAAAACCATTGTAAATATTATTGTACTGACTCGATTCGTCAATGTACTGTTATTTTCAATACAACTCTTTCTCAAATAAAATTGTTTATCGCAATGTCAAGAAGAAAAAGATTAAACGCAACCGCGCATCACACGTTTAATCTAAACGAGTGTTAGTACCGATTTATAGCTTTGGAACAATGTAAAACAAGTGTCAATATTTTTCTAGGCATATTACGACTTAAATTTATTAGGCTTTCTTTTTCGATTATTATAACGAGTATCAACACCATAATGAACAAAACCAATACTGACCCCCGCAACGTACGAGATTACTTAGTTTTTTTTTTTTTACAAATAACAATCATAACTACATTATTAATAATGATAATACTAACAAAAGATTAATAATAGAAATGTAAACTCCGATACAATTCTGAAAAAATTATAATAATACATATATCTTTTTAGTAGTCGGTTTCATTGTTGAATTTTTTGACCACCCATTCCTATATAAACCCTACACCTCCCCAAGTCCACAACCACCAACAAACCATACAAAAACACTCAACTTCTCTACAAACCACAAACACAAACACACAATCTCACTCTTCAATCTTCATACATCACCATCTGCAACAACCATGGCGCCAACCGTTGATAGTAACGCCACCAATGGGAAGGCCAAGACCCGTGCCTACGTCACCTTCTTGGCAGGAGATGGTGACTACTGGAAGGGTGTGGTTGCTCTTGCCAAGGGTCTTCGCAAGGCCAAGTCGGTCTACCCGCTTGTAGTTGCAATTCTGCCCGATGTTCCTATGGATCACCGTCGAAAATTGATCTCTCAAGGGTGCATCATCCGGGAGATTGAACCCTTGTACCCGCCCGAAAACCAGACTAAGTTTGCCATGGCCTATTATGTTATTAATTACTCCAAGCTCCGTATTTGGAAGGTAGTCATTTCTGTTTATTTAGACAGCTTGTTCGTTTATTTTAAATTGAAGAAACGAACGAACACGATCACTAAAATGAGTAGGTTTTCTTTTTCTGCTTGTTTATTTAGAAAATGAGGGTTACATGTTCATTTGTTAATATTATAAAGCTCACGTAAACGGACAAGTTACTTAAATGTAAATAGTCAAATTAAAGTCTAAAATACCATAATCACTACATCAAATATTTCAAAATTAAACAAACATATTCAACAAAGGGTTTAAAATACTAACATATTCAACAAAGGGTTTAAAATACTAACGTCAAACCAATTTAAATTAATATTAAATAATCACTTACAAATAGGGGTGCAAACGAGCCGAGCTACTCGAGCTCGGCTCGAAAAAAAGCTCGAATGAGCTCGAGCCCGAGCCTAAAAACAAGCTCATATTTTTTTTTATTAATATATAAACATATATTTATATAATAATAATTACCATTTATATAAATATAAAAAATAACTAAATTATATGTATAATAATAATTATAATTAATATAAATTAATTAATAAATACTAAACGAGTCGAGCCCGAGCAGAGCTCGAGCTTGAAAAATTACCTTCGAGCCGAACTCGAGCTTTAGAAATGAAGCTCGAATCGAGCCGAGCTCAAGCTCGAGCTTTCATATGTTAAACGAGCTCGGGCTCGGCTCGTTTGCATCCCTATTACAAACATACGCGGATGAATATATATAAAAGGGCATAAGTGAACAAACTAGATATTTATTCATGTTTATTCGTTTAGTTAATGAAAATATATTCATTTCTCCAATTGTGTAATCGATCCATTGTTTGTCTCTAGTTACTAGCTAGAGGCATCTTTTTTTTAAGTTTAATCATAATCTTTCACTTCAAAAAAAAAAAAATCAATGAACAAAAATTAATTGTTATTAAGTAGATTTTTTTTTAAATGAAAGGAACGTTAGTGAACCTTCTACAGAACGATTCATGAACGTTCAATTCATTTACATGACTATCAGTTACGCGATTAATAACTTAAAGTTATATATTTACAGTTTGTGGAGTACAGCAAGATGATATACTTAGATGGGGACATACAAGTTTTCGACAACATAGACCATCTGTTCGACTTACCCGACGGCCACTTCTACGCCGTCATGGACTGTTTCTGTGAGCGAAACTGGAGAAACAGTCCACAGTACCAAATCGGGTACTGTCAACAAGCACCCGAAAAAGTCCACTGGCCGGATAACCAGTTGGGCCCAAAACCCTCCTTATACTTCAACGCCGGAATGTTCGTGTTCGAGCCCAATCTCTCCACCTACAACAACCTTCTTTCGTCGGTTAAAATCACCCAGCCGACACTATTCGCAGAGCAAGATTTCTTAAACATGTTCTTTAAGGATGTTTACAAGCCTATTCCAACAGAATACAATTTAATATTGGCGATGTTGTGGCGGCACCCGGAGAATGTGGATGTTAAGAAGGTGAAGGTGGTGCATTACTGTGCCGACGGGTCGAAGCCGTGGAGGTATACCGGGAAAGATGTGAATATGGATAGGGAAGATATTAAGATGCTGGTAAATATGTGGTGGGAGATTTATAATGATGAGACCTTGGATTATTGGAAGAGTTGTGGACAGTCGATGGGTACGCAGTTGACCGCGGTGGATGAGCCGACGCTGGCGGTAACTAGGAGTGGTAGTCGTTGTGTCTCCGCCCCGTCGGCAGCTTAGAGACTGTTATTGTGTTTACTAGTTTTATATATATATATATTTTTGTTATTTTTATGGTTTTCGATCTATGTATTCATCTCGAGAAAAAATCGAGTAGTTAAAGTTATAGTGGGTTGGTGTTTGTGTTATATTTTTTGTAAAGTAATCTTTGGTTTTGGTGTCTGAATGTAACTAGATGGTTATTGTGATATCTAGCATATATTTAATGGAAAATTCTTATTTGTATATTTCAATGGTTGTTTATTATTATTATTATTATTATTATTATTATTATTATTATTATTATTATTACTATTTTTTTTGCGTTAATTATTGTCGTTTCTTCTAAGCTGTATGTTTCAGTTATTTTATTTTAATTTCCAAAACTATGTAAAAAGGTACCTTTGAAATTGTGTAAAGTGATTATTTTACCTTTTTAATAAACTACATAGACTATTATTGACATCATATAGACTGTTTTTGACATCATATGATAGAAAATGTAAGTAACTTATTTAAATTTTTATTCTTTATTGAACTAGATTGTTCTCACCCCGTGTTACGGCGGAGAACTCCATGTAAGATCGAGCTATATATATATACACTAAAACTATGGGTAACATCATTAACAAAATATATACACAAAAACCATTAGTGTTGTCTGGCAAGAGCATTAACATAACTTTAAATATTGTCCTGTCTCTGCTCAACAACAATTCTCCAAAAATGTTCTAGATAAAATCTTCAATTTTGAATCCAATGAATCATAATCAAGTAAGCATCATCACATAAAACTTGCTAGGCCTAGGTCACAATATCATAGACATTTATAATCCACAGACCACAACTTAGACTCCATTTGCAGTTCAAATTGACGAAAAGAATTGTTGTTACTATTGATCAAGATCATTACAGTGAACCATTGTTGAAACCAACTGATCAACTCCTAAAATCCCATTGCTGGATCGGTGGTGTTTTGCGCATGAATTATGATGGTCTTGGTAATCTGCCACCCAAAAAATCCTCAACTTGATTTTGTAGCCACTGCCACCCACCGGAGTTGTTTCCATTTTACGAAATCAGCTGCTAGCTCCATGACCACTTTTTTTTTTTTTTTTATCTAAAGTCACATTCAAGTATACATAAGTAGAAGCATAGTTTTTTTTATAATCTACTTGCGGAGGGTTGACATGCTTTATATCAAAATGCTCAAACATGATGAATGGTATGCTATTTAAAAATTCAATTTGTCACTTTTCATTACATAATATTCGGACATTTGGTTGAAGAATTTTAATTGGGGTGGTAGTGTGGTACTTTATTTACACCTTTGAGAAGTGGTGCACACTTGCGACTCCAAAAAATTATTACCATGGGGTTGAAAGAGTCAAGATCACACCTAGCCCTTCTCAGTTAATACAATGGGGTTTAAACTTTGAAAGCATGTTTTAATAAAATTATTTAGAAAACCAATGGTGTCCATTACCTGTGCATACAAAATTTCCATCCGTAAACGCTCAATTAAAGTTCAGAAAGGAAGAACTGAAATAAACAAAGAAAAATAACAAAATTAGATAACATCAAAAACCTCATTTACCAGTTGAATTGAAGACAATGAATTGGACCTTAAGGCAGCGAAGATTCTTCAAAGTTTTGATGCTCGAAGTACTCATCACCATCGGGCTTTCGGTGGAAGAGAATCCAACTCCTCCTGAAAGAGTTCAAACATGTTGTTGACGATTAACATTAAGTAAAACCAAAGAAACTTTTTCTATTTACTCTTTTTTTGGTAAAGGTTGGTCATTCAGTTAACATTTAAGTTCGTTAATTCGATTAAAAAAATGTTGGTTGAGATATCACTTACTTAATAACTCATTTTAACAATAGATAAAACTGAAGTTGCAGGGTAGACCTAAATATACATATATTATGGTTTTCAATCATCATGAACATATTGAATTTGCACTATTTGTTAAAAAGAATGGAAAATTAAAAAGTCCCCCCAAATTGGAAGACCTGCAATTTCCATCATGTGGCTAAACATGAATGGTTTATGGAAACCAAGGGTAATCAGAAGCAAAGCTCCATTATTTAAATCAACATCAAAAGGAAAATTGAATATCTTAATAATACCCCTATAACACCAAAACACACACGAAGAATTAGAGATTAAGTAAGCCCAGTAATAACAAAACCAACCTACCAGCGAAAATCGTTCAAAACCCGTGGAGCAGGTGATTAAGGTATTGTCGCAGTGCACTACATGTATTACCACCCGACAAAAGCCACTGCTTGCCGAAGATCGGCATCTATCATCGTCACCTGTTTCCGGCTTCATCATGATCGCCGCCTCGGCGGCTGTTACCCCAAATCAATTCCTGACTTAGCACCAACTCAGCGCTAGAAGATCCGATCTAGCATCAAAGCCACCATCGCCGCATGATTCCGGCTCTTGTACCGCAAAAACTCAGTCGGATCGTCGGTCATTTTCTTTGGTTGCAGTCTTAGAGAGCTATTGATCTGAGTTTGCTAGTTAAAATAAAACTCTTATCTCTCTGTTACAGTACACTCGTTCTTAACAGTTTTTTATGCTAACGTGCAAGAGAACAGGGGAGATGGGAAACAGACCTGCAACTTTATAGCAACTTGGCAGATTGTTATTGGAATGTGACTCAACTACATGTGAGTTTAGCGTCTAAATCGATGGATTGGCAAGTAATTTTACAAGTCACTCAATAATAAGATTCAATTCAATCAGAAACTTGTTAACAATTTATCTAGATCCAAATGCATAGCCTAATATAAAAATTGCAGTATCATAATTGCTTTGATGATTATTGCGGCTTAATCAGTGCAACTTTAGCGTTGTTCCATACCATTAACATCCACCCCGCTTCATCCATTCCCATTCCAAAAAGTCCTTCTTCAATTGTATGCTCAAATTTCACAAGTTAGATGAGGAAACCCTAGAAATAGCAAAAGAGGTGAAACGATAACATAATAAAGCAGATCGAAATACAGAGAGAATGATATTGATGAAAGAATTTACCACTGATTACTGATTTATCGCCATCACCGGTTTGAATGAGAGATAAATCAGATTTTTTTTTGTGCACGAAGTTGGTTGCTGAAGTTTGGACGAATTTTGCAGATGAGGGTGGTGGAGATGGTGAACGACGGTAGTGATTTGGTACACAGATCCGCCGCCGTGATGGCTGGTGGAGATGGTGAACGACGGTGGTGATTTGGTACACAGATCCGCCGCCGTCATGTCATGGCCGGAGCATCACTGGTAACAGCAGGTGAAGACCCCTTTCTCTAAAAAAACCTCATCTGGATTCTAGAAAGTGAGTGTGTCAAAGATGGGCGGTGTTTTACAGGCATTACACCGCCCCTCAAGATGAAACTACGCGTGTCTCAATGGTGATGAGGCTGAGACCACCCAAGAAGCCCTAATCAACTTAAACCACGTCTTCATAACACTATTCATTTCACTTAAACTAGGGGTATTCGTTGTCGCCCGTTGCGCGACATTACAAGTGAGATTCATTTAGGTACAACTGCAAGCATTCGACATGTTAATAATAGTTTATCATTTACTCATTACGGTGTTGTTTATATATACAGCGAACAAAACTTGGGATATCTAGGCGTACAACTTCTAGTCATTAACATACAGTTTACCTTTAGTTATGCATGTTGATCTATGGTAATCCTTTGCGCCGCTTATACACGCAGCAGTAATGTAGTTAGTAGGAAGTCAGGCATGATTTGTACAAAAGAAATGAGTTGAGCGATTCTGGTTCTAGACTACGAACCCACCTTTGTATCTTCTTTTAGGCTGACAAAAGGGACGTCTTCAATGATTCATATTTTAGTCTGCCATTCCGCCTTTACCTGGCCTTTTCGGTGGTGGATCTGAATCTGCAAGTGAACACATGCCTGATATCAGTGTTTTTATTATGTATTTGTGCAATCTTTTTTTTTTTTGGCTTACCAGGGAATCACAGCTGTCTCTTTGCTGAGGTTTCCATGCTTCCTTTCTGGGCTAGTGTTGTTGGGTAGGGTGTGTTAACTGCGGTGGCAGGAGTGGACGAACTTGTTGCGTCAGTTTCAGTAGTTCAGTAGTTGTGCAAGTGGTTTTGTTAACAACACATTTCAAGGAGCGTGTTCTCTTGTCTTTCTGTAATTGGATACTCATCAGCGGCCGGCACTACTCCACTCCGCAAATGGGAAAGAAAACAAAAGAAACAACACCCAAACATCTGTAATACACATTGAAGCTAACAACACTCGCAAGTATGCCAATTCTATTTTAAAATTGAACGAATGAGAATTTGAGCTCCTCAAAGTCTCTCTATTCTTTGTAGGTATTCCATGCCTTAATGTAACACCCTTAAATTTTCACTTGAATTTAATAACAGATTATACCATTTCAATTAAAACATTGTTTAAGTAATATAACTTTCATCAAAGAAATTCATACATAGCACTAACTTTAGTCAATTAACAACTAAGTTTAAAACGTTTCAAAAGTTGTTTAGTAATTTGTTTACAGCCCATACACAAAGTCTATCAAAGATTCAAATCATTGCGGAAGCTTCAAAATGAGTGTTCGGTTCTTTGACATTAGCTTGATCGCCATCCGGATAGTTCCCACTTTTACCTAAGGTCAAAACATCCCAAAATGTTAGTTTTGACCATTAATTGGACCATACATACAAGTTCTAGCATCAAACATGAAAAACAAATAAGTTTTTAAAAGTTACCCTGCCGCGTGTCGCGGCAGGTTCTGAGTGTTCTGTCACGTGTCGCGGCAGACGTCGCGTGTCGCGGAGGATTTAAAGAATCCTTCCGCGTGGCGCGGAGGGTACGGTTTTCTAGCAGGTGCAGGTTTTTGACCTGAAATTTCTGCCAGTTCCGGAAATCCTGATTTTTGGACTTAAACAGCCATAACTTTCCACTCGGTTGTCCGTTTTAAGTGATTCTTTTTCCTATACGTCTGAAAATTCATTACCGACATAAATAATAAAATTTTGATACCGAAAATTTAACTTACGGGCCGAACAACTAAATGTCGCTATGCATTTATTCGACCCATTATAATTCTACTTATTTTACTACCATTTGACTAGTAAGCCTAAGGCGCTTGTTACCCAAATTCCGGCCTTATAATCACCGGCACTTCATTACCAACACTATGGCTTCGTGCTCTTATGATCATTTTCGCCATCTCTATCTACTTACAATATTTTTACTACAATGTATCATTATTTGACCCGTTTGGTTCATCTACGGAAATCCTCCATTTCGATGACTACCAAACGACTACTTACTAAATTTTTAACCTACGAATTAAGTAACGAACAAAATCGCTACAATCAACACAACTTTTAATCCACGACGCATAGTTTAACAATAATTCATCAAATGTAACGGGTCAAGTTACATACCTTAGTGCACCCCCTTCAATCGCAAATCACCACCGGCTTGTCCACTTGACGATCTGGTATCCTTCCCTATAGAGTTCATTTATGATATGTTTAGAACTCTCTTTTAAATCATAATTCGCATAATACACCGAAATACTATAATTATGCGTTTAAACTTGGAATTTCAGTTTTAAGCCTTCTTAGAGGCATTTCAACAAACACTTCAAAGGCAGATTTCTACATGATTGAACATCAAATCCCTAGTTCATTACTTAGCCCTAATTTCACATAAATCAACCATTTTACATGATTGTTAGCTTCAAGATTTCTGAAATCACTTCAAAATTGTTAATTTACACTAGAACAACACTCAATTTCCTAGTGTTCATCAATTTACACATAACCCGTTAATCACCTACAATGATGTTCATAATCTTCACTAAAATTTAACATGATTTCAACTTGTATTTGCCTAGGGTTTGTCCCTAGACACTATAGTTGTTCCTAGATCATCATAAGACACACATGCAACTAACAATTCAGATTTTCCCAATTACATGAGAAATTCAAGTTGAGGGTTTTCATGAAATTTTACATACCTTGTAATCCTCTTGTGATGAGGATCAGTAATCTATGCTTTAATTTCGATTTCGACTTGGATTAAGCCTTCAATTTGCAAATTTAGTGAAGTTTAGGGTTTTGGAAGAGTGGGGATCGCCCCCTGTTCAGCTTGTGCGACCAGACATCCCTTTTGGGGGTGTTTGGTTTGTTTTATTTGTTTAATTAAAATCAAGTTTCAATTCTTACAACTTAAGCCCCTCAACTTTGTTCAACATATTGTTTAGTAGCTTTTAACCCTATTATAAGCTATTTCTAGTCTTGTAACTAACTAGGTTAAAATTCCTAGTTAGTAAATTTCCGTTTATTTATACTTTATAATTCTAATATAAAGTTTATATTTTTCGGGGTGTTACAAGTCCACCCCCCCTTAAAAAGGGTTTCGTCCTCGAAACCGAAGTACGTACCAAATAATGTAGGGTAGAGTCGTCGCATCTCTTCCTCGGACTCCCACGTAGTGTCCGAGCCTTTTCTATGCTCCCATTTGATTTTGACTTGGTCGATTTGTCTATTTCGTAAGTATTTGACCTTTCGATCTAAAATCTCCACCGGTCTCACAACATAATTCAGACTATTATCCACTTAGATATCATCGTAATGGATATAAGCTGTTTCGTCCGCTAGGCACTTTCGTAATTGTGATACGTGAAACGTGCTATGAATTCCACTTAGTTCCTCCGGTAGCTCAAGGCGGTAAGCTACCTTGCCGACCTTTTCGACGATTTTAAATGGCCCAATAAACCTCGGGCTTAGCTTCCCCCTTTTTCTGAATCTAATAACGCCCTTCCATGGGGAAACTTTTAGCATAACCATGTCGCCCACCTGGAATTCGATTGGCCTATTCCTTTTATCAGCATACGCCTTTTGCCTGTCTTGAGCCGCTTTCAAATGTGCCCGAACCACATCAATCTTTTCATTAGTGGCTTGTACTATATCTTGGTGGGCAAGTTCACGTGGACCCACTTCACCCCAACATACCGGGGTTCGGCACTTTCTACCATAGAGCATTTCATACGGTGCCATCTTAATACTAGATTGGTAGCTATTATTATACGAAAACTCGACTAACGGTAGGTGAACATCCCAACTTCCTCCAAAGTCGATTATACACGCCCGTAGCATGTCCTCCAGTGTTTGTATTATTCTTTCACTCTGCCCATCTGTTTGAGGATGGTACGCAATGCTAATGAACAATTTGGTTCCCATTTGCTCTTGGAAATCTCGCCAGAAATTTGAAGTAAACCGGGTATCCCTATCCGACACGATGGATACCGGTACTCCATGACGTGTTATTATTTCGTTAGTGTAAACTTCTGACATCTTTTCTGACGTATAAGTCTCATGAATCGGAATGAGATCGAAACCATGATTCGTCTTAGGCAACTTGGTTAATAGGTCCATTGTAACATGTTCCCAGTTCCAAACCGGAATTTCTAACGGTTGGAGTTTGCCGT
>JARYGA010059151.1:0-31567 GCA_030545235.1 Helianthus tuberosus
ACCAAGGTGCAAAAGGTGTAGATCTATTGGGCTTGAGGCACGCCCCACTCCTGGTTGGTATACCCTGGAGTGCTTTTGTGATCCCAATGATGACAAAGTGTTCTCGGTTTGGTTATTTGCTTATGGTACATTATGTCAGGGGGCTCGCTACCCACTGATAGATCCTTAACAGACTCCATGAATGAATCAGAACATACCAAGATTACAAGATAACAGAAAACATTTCAATACCGGTTTACAAAGATAACATGAAACATTTCAATACCGGTTCACAAAGATAACAGAAATCATTTCAATACCAGTTTACAGATACGACAGAAAACATTTCATAACTGGTTTACAAACTCAACAGTTACATATATCGGTTTATAGACATAACAGAAAACATTTCATACCGATATACAAAGACGACATTTCAAATGCTTTGAGATATTAAGATCTCACAAACCGGTTTTTCAAATGCAAGATTTCAAGTGTTTTAAAACGCATTTGATACAAAACAAACAAACTATGAACTCGCTCAACTTTATGTTGATTTTTCTCGCATGTTACTTCTCAGGTTGCATTTTCAAAACTATGGAACGGTTGGAATAGGAGAACTCAAGGGATTTCGAGTACTTAGCGGGCGTTCGCATTCTAGAAGTCTTAGCTCAAACACTTCCGCTGTGCAATGAAGATACCAGTCCAGTCACGCCAGCTCTGATATTTCGGGGTGTGACAGATTGGTATCAGAGCTATAGGTTTCAGCGAATTAGGTTTCTGTGTAGAGATACCTAGGCTTTAACCTCACTTTCCTCTGGGAACTTAGATTATCAAGAATTGAATGCATACAGAACGCCTAAGACTCGAATATGGGTTCCAACCGTTGCCGAAAACAATGAGACACTAGTTTTGGTTAAAACATACACAAGAGTTGTGTTTGATACACGTTACACGAAACGATTACATGCGGTAAGCAAAACCTTGAGAGTTTTGATAACATGCATCTAGGACCTTTGAAGAATTTATGTCAAATCCATTAAAGGTCATTACGTAGGAACTGCGACTATTAACTTGGGAAAACGCCATTATATTATGTCGTCTATGCTATATTACTTACCCGAGCAGGTAACCTACGCGGAACGAAACACTAGTGCACAGGAATACATGAAACTCAAATTATACGTCAAAGGATGTCGGAGCACATCACATTCTACGTGGAACGAAACGCTAGTGCACAAGTATACATGAAACTTAAACAATACGTCAGCGGACGTCAAAGTACATCACACGACTTTCGAGGCAAGGCCTTTGGGGAAAACACACTTGGACACAAATCTAGCTGAGGTACGTTAGAACAAGATTTCACAACAATCGGTGCATAGTCTAAAGAGACTCACAGTATTTGGCGCTGCAAAAGAAGTCACATGTCTTCGCATCCCCCACTTCATTAATGACAAATACGCATTGTTCGGCATTCTATGGTAATGTCATCTAACAACCGATTATCATACGAACTTCCAGGTAAAGTCCTCGAATTTCTTTATTGAAATTCTGATTTTTGCATATAGTGAGTAGATTTTTGCATCTGTGCTCCACCTAAGGGTCATTGCATCGCGAATTTTTTTTATTTCATGATAGCGAACACTCATTTGTTTCATTTATTGACAAATTCACATGTTACGCATGCGTTGTTTGTTACGCATGTGGCTTCACTCGAAATTGTTGATTTATCAACGTTCAATATTGTTTCGCTATGTCGATTATTGCATTGTGATTGGATGATTTCATTGTTGCAAAGCGTTGACTCCTTGATATCGAGTCAACGAAACTTGTTGGAACTCTTTTCCTTTTCAAGCTACACACATGGTTTTTCGTTGTGGCCATGTTGAAACCTTCGTATTGATACATGAATTCATTGTTGGATTATGTTTCAACCAAGTTCAATTTATTGAACTTGCTCGTAATATATATTCGATTCAAGATTCCATATGATGGATTGAGGCCATCATATTCGAAATAATTCCAACAAGCACTTCATTTACTTTGAACCATAACATGCTTGTTTGGTATTTGACTTCATTGAATCGTTTCTTTGATCACGATCACCTTGTGGTGACGTTTTTTCACAAGTTTGAAGCTTGCGCTAATCTCGTTGCTCACCCCATGTACGGATTTAATTATTTATTTATTCTTTATTGATATTAAATCCGCTTTGTTGATTTATCATATTAAAGCAATCTTAACACAATCGTGTGTTAAGATAATGGTACACAAATTTAAGTCATATTCCGGTGTACCTCTTAATGATTCTTTCAACATCGATTGAACATTTTGTGATATTCATTGCTTTTCATCTTCGATCGAGAATGTTATTGGATTGTTGTTTCAATATCGATTGAAAACGTTGAACCTTGCATCTGATTTCACAACACGGTGATACTTGTTCGGTCACCACTATTATTGAATTATTTCGATCACTACGATACCTTGTGGCGTCGGTATAAAATTGTAGCTTGGGCTAATCACGATCAATCGTTCATGCGAAACTATATATACTTTTCGTTTAACTCATCATTCAAAAAGTCTTAATGCAACTATGTATTAAGACGATGATACACCAGGTTCGGTTGTATCTCATTTCGGTGTATCCTTGCAACACGTTGATTTTATTCATTTAATGGTTCGAGAGTTGATAAATCATTTTTATGATTCTATTTATTAGAGTTTGTTGAATTCGAGAATCATTTATACAACGATCAACGCAAGATTCCGTTGGTAGTAAATTCTATTGTTTCAAAAATTGATTTGCAGTTTGTGAACGTTCATTTGGAATTCCATTGGTTGAAATTCCTCTTTTGTTGAACCTAGTGAAGCTAGTCACATTGGTGATAGTATCACAACATCTCGTTCACTTGACATCGATTTCTAGAACAAACTCATTGAGCCGTTGGGTTCTTATTGATGCAAAATGTCCTTGCATTCACGTAATTTGAACAAGTCTTGATTCAATCAATTTGTCATTCACTTTGGAATTTTTTTTGGAATTACCTGCGAAACGACACAACTTTGAGGATATAACATAGTCTAAATTTCGAGGACGAAATTTCTGTAACAGGGAGAGAATGTGACAACGGTAATTAATGCCTTCTAATTACGCAATTAACAAACGTTTATGGCAATAATAAATAGTGTTTAAGGCACGAATTAACTTAATTAGGCCTTTGGAATGCCTAGGAACGCTTATCTAACCTTACAGTGCGCGTATGGTGATTTACGGGAAATCTGCTGAATATTAAGCGACAACGAACTGATGCCGTACAAAATACTGACCACACCGACAATCAACGACGAAACGGAAGCATCAGACACGCGTAGTAACTTAAAAACTGAAATATTTCGATGAATTTAACTCCGTTTTCAAATTTCATTATCCGTAGTTGAAAACGGATCGATAAACGGGTTAGAAAGGACGACCGAAGCATTCTACGCGATTTTAACGCAACCGACAAACGGACGCTGCAAATGTCAATTTCCGACGTAATTTTTAGTATTTCAACTCTAAAATTTTATTTCACAATATATTACGAAACTCGGGAACAAAAATGGGCCTCGAAAACTATATTGGGTCGCGCAAACACCAGAAAACGGGTTAGTGGGCCTTGGGCCCAACCCAAATTTGAAACCCTACCTATATATCCCTGCATACTTCTCATTTTCAACATTTGAAAACCCTAATCTTCCTTCAAAAGTTCACGCACACAACAACAGGACTTCCCCACATTCTTTGATTACTTCATCTCCTCCAAATACCAATGTCTCCTTCATTTTAACACATTCCAAGACATCTACATACCAAATCAAACCTCATCCTCATCTCCTCTCTCACTATGATCGGTGACCGGAAACCCGGTGAAGCCCAAGGAACTCCGGCGGTTGTTGGCGGTTCGTTTTGGTCAGGCGAGACCCCCCCCCCCGCGACAACAACACCCCCTTACTTCTCTCCTTCTCTGTTCCACCTAAACCGATGACAGTAGTGGGGCCGGCCACCACACCTCGGTGTTCCGACAAGGATTCTGAGCGGAGACTAGACTGAGAAAATGAAGATCAGAAGAGAGAGACCGGAGCTGAGGAGACGGTAGAGTCACGTCGAGCTCCGGCAAGTTACGGCTGCGGCAGTGGATCACCGACACGGTTAGGTCTTATTTTTTTGTTCTATCTTTCTGTTTATTTTTTTGTTCTTTTGGGGAGGCGACTCATCTAACAGAGAGTGCTTGTGTTTTGCCCGAAGATGATGAGGATGTTGATGAAGATGGCAGCCGGCGCCGGAGTTACCGGCGGCGGCGGTGACTGTGGTGGTGGCTAGGTTAGTTCCATTCGAGAGGATCCAACTTTATTACGGTTCAAGTTCGAGGCTCGGGTCACGGTTTGTTCGGTGCAGGTTCAGTTCAGGTTTTGCGGGTCAATGTTTGGTTCAACTCGGTTTGACTCGGTCAAACCGAGTCAACTCAGTCAACAGATCGGTTCGGGTCCGGGTCAAACAGTCAACGATGGCAACTGGTCAGAGTTCGGGTCAGCTTTGGTATTATCGGTCCACTCAGTCCAGGTTCGGGTCGACTCGGTCAATACCCGAGTCAACTCGGGTCAACAGCGGTCAAACATGTCAACGCCCGGTCAACACGAAGGACCTGGTAAAGTTTTAAGCGTAGCGGATTACTTTACGTTAGATTTTATATATTTAACGCGACACCGAGCTCGACCGATACCGTTAGTGATTAGTCACGTTTTATTTTATCGTATTTGATAAACTTTTAGTATATGTTGTTGAATTGATGGGATTATTGTTGAATTTTGACAAAATACGACGACTTTTATTGTCGGGTTATTCCAAAAACAGAGGAAACTCTGTCCGTTTTTCTTAAAAATCCGAAACGCGACACGTGATTTTATTCCAAAAACGACGTTTATCGAGGTTCAGTAATTTTTATAAACTAAGTATAAAAGTATACTTATTTTGGCGATGCTTTACAATGCGAGTTACTAGTTAACAAAAACCGATAACTTGTGTAAAAATAAATATAATTATCTATATTTATTTCAAAAGTCGACCTTAAACTCTCTTACAAACTAAATATAATTTTTATATTTATTTCAAACGTTTAATATTCGGGAGTCATATATTATAAATATAATTATTTATATTTTTTTCAATTATTTAGAATCGGAATATTCTTATAAAACGAATATAATTGTTTATATTCGTTCAAACATTGAGTTTTCGCATATATATATGTGTATATATGCTGGTCTGCTTCCATCCTACGAAAACTACAATTACCATATCATATACGACACACAAGACGCTCCCTTATCCGTGTACGTATTTCTATTCGCGACAACTAACATGACTATGTAATTATATTCTATATTTATAGATATAATATATATATCCAAAATCACTCGAAAACTAAGTCGATCTCGAAACTTAGTTTTATCCCGATTATAAACGGGATCAAATAACCATAGATTGGTTATTCCAAGTCAAGATAACACTACCTTAGAGTCGTTTAGTTAACGATTCGGTAGAGCTCGGACACGTAGTTTAGCTACGTTTAATTAGAAACTTATAATTATTCCTTGATTAGGAATGCTTTAGATGCACGCTAGCTAATTCACGTTCTTGGAATGACGATTCGGAATCACGCTAAGCTAGCTTTGCACAAGAATATCAAGGTGAGTTCATAACCCCCACTTTTTACTGTTTTACATTTTTATAAATGTTTTCGGGGGTGGAAAGACATGCAAGTTTTGCAAAAAAAAAAAAAAAAAAAAACACAATGTTTCGAGAAACAAAAATCATATGTTTCTAAACCATTTCGCAACAGGATTTCAACGAACTCAAATGGTTTACGAAAAAGGTTTAAGCTAAACTTACCGGTTCTTACAACAAATACGTATTTACGAAACGTGCATGATTTTCATGACTAGGGACGAGAATGTCCAAGTTACAACAATAGGACTGGGTTGGTCTGCGTACGAAAAAAATAAGACAACCCAGTGAGTTCATGTCCCTCCTTTCACTGTTTTCAATGTTTTGTTTTCAAAAACATCGAGGGGAAATACATGCTAAAACTATTGGTATGTTAGTTACGGAGTAGATGACATGATCAATGTGCATAAGTAGGGAAACAACATTAGTAACCATTAATCACTTAGTGACCAAGGTGCAAAAGGTGTAGATCTATTGGGCTTGAGGCACGCCCCACTCCTGGTTGGTATACCCTGGAGTGCTTTTGTGATCCCAATGATGACAAAGTGTTCTCGATTTGGTTATTTGCTTATGGTACATTATGTCAGGGGGCTCGCTACCCACTGATAGATCCTTAACAGACTCCATGAATGAATCAGAACATACCAAGATTACAAGATAACAGAAAACATTTCAATACCGGTTTACAAAGATAACAGGAAATATTTCAATACCGGTTCACAAAGATAACAGAAATCATTTCAATACCAGTTTACAGATATGACAGAAAACATTTCATAACTGGTTTACAAACTCAACAGTTACATATATCGGTTTATAGACAGAACAGAACACATTTCGTACCGATATACAAAGACGACATTTCAAATGCTTTGAGATATTAAGATCTCACAAACCGGTCTTTCAAATGCAAGATTTCAAGTGTTTTAAAACGCATTTGATACAAAACAAACAAACTATGAACTCGCTCAACTTTATGTTGATTTTTCTCGCATGTTATTTCTCAGGTTGCACTTTCAAAACTATGGAACGGTTGGAATAGGAGAACCCAAGGGATTTCGAGTACTTAGCGGGCGTTCGCATTCTAGAAGTCTTAGCTCAAACACTTCCGCTGTGCAATGAAGATACCAGTCCAGTCACGCCAGCTCTGATATTTCGGGGTGTGACAGAAAGTAAGTTGTGCCCTAAGTCAATGTCTATCTTCATTGACTGTTTGCCATGATCCATTAGTACACGCCCGTCCGACCGGCACGGTGTGAGGTTTGTCAAACCTAATAGCGCTATTAACTAATGACCCGCTCGCCATTGGCCTCGGTGATTAAGTCGATATAAAATGAGGGACTTAATGATAGAGTTTTGTCTAGTAAGTTAAGGTTGTTTTCCTACCCAAGGAGGACGAACGTACGTATTCTACCCAAGGAGAATACGCAGAATTTATATTGGCATCCTACCCATGGAGGATGGCGGTACATGACCTACCCAAGGAGGATATGTAGGTTCCGTTTTAGTTCTTTAACCCCATTCCCAACCACTGGGAATCCCATGCCTTAGAAAGTGTGTGAACTCACCTTGGGTTGCTCGGTTTTTTTTTTGGGTAAAGGGTTACCCCGGTGATTCTATATATTCACAAACAAATCAAAACAAGTACTGAGGAGACGTTCTCACTAGTTCAAACATGGGACAGACCCCCAAGTTTGTGAACCAAAAAAAACACAAAATAAAACCCAACAAACCAACTAGACTATAATCTAGAATAAAACAAAACAAAACGACATGCTAAAGCTCAGCCTCCATCGTCCTCCACAAAGGTGCCACGAATCTCCCAGTTGTCCAGTAACCTCCGAACATTAGCAGTATTCTTAAATTTCATTCCCAGAAGCTTGTACCTGACCATATTCAATACTGTAGCCCCAATTGTTTCTGGCGGCCTCGTCTGATTCTTGAAATGCCTAGCATTCCGCTCTTGCCAAATGAAATAAGCAGTCGTCGCAACAAGAATCCTCGAAACATTCCATTTAGGGTCCACATTCTTCATACCAGCTTTATCTCTAACCATACTCCAAGAAAAGAAAAGATGATTATGAGAGTCTACATTCTCATAGCATAAAAGACAGCACATCATATTCATATTCTTCCTCCTCGAAAAATCCCACTTTAGGATTCTGTCTTGAGTTAGAAGTTTACGCCTCAGAATCAGCCACATTAGAAAAGCATGCCTCGGAATACACTGAGAAAACCAAACTATGTGAGTCCACTCCACCTCCGGCTCCCTATATCAAAGAGAATCCCATACACCCGAAGAAGAGAAAACATCAATATCATTACCATCCTTCCAATACAGCGTATCAGATCTTCCTGGGTCAAGGTGCACTTGGGGAATATGATTGAGGACCGGGAGAAGATCCCTCCATGCCATCGGCCAAGCCCAATAACCGTCTCTAATAATCTCCTGAACCGAATCTTCCAAAGTAAACCCCCCATTAGTGATAACCCGCGGAGACAGGAACAACGAGAGGGGCCCAATATCACACCAATAGTCATACCAAGCCGATGTGTTATTACCATTACCCAGTTGCGATTCGTAACGATGCTCCATATATGGGAAGCCATAAGCGCTTTATTCATATCCCCTATACGCCGAATGCCCAAACCACCTTCATATTTCAGAACACAAATAGCTTTCCATGAAACCTTTGCTTTCCCTTTATGTAACGCAACATCTTGATTCCATAGAAAATTCCGCATACGGGTCTCTAAATCCAAAACCACTTTAGCTGGTAACATAAAGACTGACGACCAATATATGTGCACGGAAGACAAGACAGACACGATCAATTGCACTCTACCCGCAAAAGACAAAAGCTTATTCCTTCAATTTTTTATACGACTCTCCAACCTTTCTACCAGAATATTGCAATCTTTGTATAAAAGTCTAGACGAAACCAGCGGCACACCCAAATACCTCACAGGCAAAGTTCCCTCCACAAAAGGCATAATATTTAAAATAGCCGTCTTAACATAACCAGGCACATTACAGAAAAACACGTTACTTTTTTGGCTACTAGGCACTAACCCCGACATTTTAGTAAAGTTTGTAAGAGACGTCATGATACATGTAACCGAAGCAATATCCCCCCTAGCAAATAAAAAGAGATCATCCGCAAAACAAAGGTTCACAATCTGCTGCTTTTCACATCTATTATGAAATCTAAAGGACGAATCAATTCTCGTGGAGTGCTGTAAGATACAAGTCAAGACCTCCATCACAAGCGTAAACAAGTAAGGAGAAATTGGATCACCTTGTCTTAAACCACGGCTGCCCTTAAAATACCCGAGAATATTCCCATTAACACAAACAGAATAGGACGTTGTAGAGACACACACCATAATCCATTCCACCATAGTCTGATTGAAACCAAAGCCATTCAGCACAGCTCTCAAGAACCTCCAATCAACTGTATCATACGCTTTCTGGATATCGACTTTAAAAGCACACCGAGGGGGGCCAAAATCTCTACGATAATTGTGCATTAATTCCTAGGTAAGAAGAATATTGTCTGATATCTTCCTTCCTGGAAGAAACGCTGACTGGTTAATACTAACGATCCCATTCAGAGCTCCTTTTATACGATCAGCAACAATTTTACTTATGCATTTGTAAATAACATTACAACAAGCAATAGGACGGTAGTCCGTGACAACTGAAGGGGTGGCCAGCTTCGGCACAAGAACAATAAGAGTATGGTTTAGCTCCCGAAGCAACCTCACTGAAGTAAAAAAATCAATAATGGCATTCGAAACATCCTGACCAATGACAGACCAGGCACTCTTGAAAAACGCAGAAGAATAGCCATCCGGGCCAAGAGCTTTGTCATTTCCAATAGAGAACATTGCCGCTTTAACCTCATCAACCGTCACCTGCCAAGTCATATTACCAGCTACACCAGGATCTAAGACTTTTGAAAAGAGCTCAGGAGACGGCGAGAGGGAAATGTCACCAATACATCCAAGAAAATTCACATAGGGCTCAACGAAAGCTTTAGGCACATACTCACCCTCATAAGAAACCCCATTTGCATCTGTAATTACATCAATACGACTCCTATGGTTCCGACTCTTCAGAGACGAATGGAAAAAAGCAGTGTTAGCATCACCCGCCTTTAACCAGTCCACCTTAGACTTTTGTTTCAGAAATCGTTCTTCATCCAAAGCAGCCTCCTGAAAATCCTGATTGGCTTCTTCAGTTCTTAACTCCTCACACAAAGCATTTCGATCAATATCTTGCTGAATAACATCAAGCTTCCCACGTAAAACCTCAACCCGTTTATGCAAGTTACCTTGACTATATAAAAGAGACCGCAACGGGGCCTTCAGCAATTTCATTTTCTTAGCAACTTGAAATTGGTAAACCCCATTTATACTTACATCCCAGTTCGTCTTCACAATATCTAGAAAACCCGGTTTGTGAATCAAAAAATTAGGGAACTTAAAAGATTTGGGTTTAGTTCTACCAGCACCTGGGATCTTAAGAACACAAGGACAGTGGTCAGATAATCTATACGGCTGGAAGATTGCAAACGAATCCGGGAACTCATCCACAAAAGCGGTATTGCCCAACACTCTATCAATTTTCTTTAATAGACCAATCCCCTTCTTTGGTTTCTGGTTCCAAGTGTAATGAAGACCTGACCGATTAATGTCAAAAACTTCAATATCAGCAACACAATCTTGAAACTCTCTCATACCCGCTGAAATAGTCGAGGCCCCCAAAGATTTATCTTCCAGATTCAAAGCTGAATTAAAATCACCCAAGATAGCCCAAGGTTTCTTACTAACAAAACCTTTATGAATAGATAATTGATGCCATAGATCTCTACGCGAAACATAGTAGTTTGCTGCATAAACAACTGAGCAAAACAAACCCCTTTTATCACTTTTAAAATGATCTGGACATGAACAACTTGCGTTGTCTGGGTAATAACCATCACATCAACCGCTGATGGGTCCCACCCAATAATGATCCGAGCACCCTTATAACAGAGCCCTCCATTAGATGTCCAATCCCAATTACAGAAAATCGCCCTACACACTTTATCAAGCTTAGTAATATCAACATGAGACTCCAAAATAGCACAGAAACTGAGATCATTATCTTTAACCATTTGTCGGACCTCCATTTGTTTTAGAGGGCGGTTCAACCCCCTTATGTTCCAAGCTGCAAAATTAACCATTGGACACTACGGGAGAAGGAGTGCTTGCCCCTTTGTTAGCTTCAGCCTTCCGAGTTCCCTCCAAGATGAAATCATTCGTTTCATTAAAAACCTCAACAACTTGCTCGTCTTCAGAATCATCCGGAGCCTCACCCAGACCCTTGCTACATTGACCTTCATCCTGACCAACACCGTTTAGCACCTCAAAAGGGTTACGGGATACCAGGTTATTTGTAGACGGCCCACCCTTAGGCTTAGAGCCAATTGGCCTGTATTCGAACTTAGGCTTAGGTTTGTTAACATGGGATCCAGGTTTCTTAGCAACTCGTTTATCAGGAACCCCCATAAAACCCTCTTCATCAACAGTTGGCCCCACCTTACCTGAACTCCGACCCTGGTACATGGGTTTACATAAATGATCTACACTAGCAACATTGGATTGTGGTTTCTTGTGTTTCGGGCAGCCATCATCAGAATGACCAAACACACAGCAACGTGAACACCTATGCGGACTCCACTCATATTCAGCATACATAGTCTCCTTAATAAAACCTTCCCCCTCAATAACTGGAACTGCCATAACAATTTCCTCTTTGAAATCATTCTCCGCAGAGATTTCGATAAGGGCTCTAGCATAGCTACTACGTCCCCAGGCATCCATACACATCGATGTAGTAAAGAATCCAATAGCTTTGGCTCTCCAATTGCAGTAGCAATCAAACTTAAACCATCTTCAGTATAGGCTGCAATCGGCACTTCATGTATTTTAACCCAAACTTGCACCTTCTTCACCTCCTTCTTTTCTAGTTTAGAGTTAGGCGTCCACTCACGAAGAAACAACGGCTGCGAACGAATTATCCAGGGACCCTCTTTCATAACATCCATTATTCCAGCACGATCCGCAAATTTAAAGAAGAAAAAACCATTAGCATTCATCATAGATTTTTGTAGGCCGAATTTCTTCCAGTTATTTCTAACGAAGTATTCCACCACCGGATAAGCAAGATGATCTCCCAGGAAATACCCGTACAACGTATTAGCAAGCTTATTTTGAACAACACGCACAGATTCTATAGGCAACATAATATCACAGCCCTCTTGTTTATCGGAGCTAGCAAGAGTTCTGAAGTTTACTTTCCTGGATTTAAGGTTTACCACAGAATCAGCATAAGACATCGGTCTCGCAACATTATCATCCCCATCCTGCTCCTGATCAGACCTGTTCAGGTTTAACTCAGGTTCAGTATCCAGGTTTTTCACATTCTCTGACTGAGAAATTCCATTCATCACATCATCCTGGCTCTTATACATGAGCTGGTCATCCAACATACTATCTGTCTCAACTGTATTCAAATTTCAATCAAAAATATCATTCTCCACTTGAACAGGCACTGTAACTTTGTGTAGTTCATCAATAATATTAATCATTCTCGGCTCATTCTTGGAGTTCTTAGAGATACCACGACGAGGCAACATTGGGTTGTCGTCATTGTTAACGATTTTCTTGCCAAGTCCTTTGAGAAGATTTGGAGGTTTCCCTCGTAAATCTTGGGACGTTGCAGGTTTAGAATTCATCAGACAATCACCGAGAGAGACATGCAACGTAAAACAAAGAGACAGAAGAAAGAAGACAGAAAAACCCTAAACGGAAAACGAAACCCTACACTTAACTTCAATCAATTAGAAACCCGGGTATAGACAAGAACCCTTACCAGTAAAGGAATCAGCAAACCCTAATCGCTAATCAATCTTGATCAAGAACAGGACAAACAAAGAAGAACTAGGGGAACACTTTAAAAATAGCTAACGGTCGAGGTTGGTCAATCATGTCCTAATATGATTACCGGTTAGTTTATTAATAATTTCAATTAAAGCACAAAGTTCCTACACATATCTATCACATAATATGCACTCACTTTAACTGATCATGCCCATACATACCTCCCTCCTATCACTACTCAAGAGCAAGCACACGAGATCTCACATAACACTTTTATTGACATACAACAAGTTGGATCATTATCGGACAACACAACCGACATTTAGACACGCGAATCACCACATACATCATTTTAGCTTTAACATCTAAAACTGAGCTGTTTTCAAGTAATTTAATAAAATAGTTAACTTATTCCAAAAATTCCCAAACTTTTACAAAATGTTTTAAACAATCCAAATATTAGTGTGTAAAAATCTCGGGATCCAATTCTTTACCCATTATTTTATAAAAATCATTTACCGGGCTATAATCAGATTCGTTACTTTCTGACTGTAGTCCACGGAAAAATTCATTTAAAATTCATCGTAAGTCCAATTGACGAAATTCCAGTGGGAGAATTACTACGATATCAGTGTCCATCTACAGTACAAATTTCGTGACCTAATTCTACACAGATTTCAAGTTATGACAAAAAATATAACACAAATTTTCTGCAGTAAAAACGCAGCTTTTGTTGCTGTACAAAACGGACCTTTAAAAATAACAAATGGCCTCGAAAAAATATGATTCCAGTGCCATTTGATTCGCTTTTCGAAAATACATAATTTAGACTTCAGAAAATCAATTTTTTGATTTATAACGATCTGATTACAGCCAACTGAAGTTGGCTGTAAATGTTACTCAGCATGGTGTTAATCGCTTAAACGTTACTAAAACACGCACATATGATCACAACACCTTCTAACTTGTTAAACCATGTTTTTAATCATACTTTAACAAGTTCCATATGATGATCAATCATCATATTACTAGAAATCAACATGCAATCATCATCCATTTACTAAGCAATATCATACTAACAACATTTCACCATATTTCATCTTTGTGTAACTTTATGTTTATGATTCTTGTTATTTTCATCATACTACATCTTTTAAACATAAAATTAAAAGTAAACAAGAGTTATGAGAGGTCTTACTACTAGCTTTAAGCTAGGGAAGAATACTAGAGAAGAAGATGACAAAGATAGATGATGAAAGCAAATGAGAAGGATTCGTCAAGATCTTCAAGCTTCAAGCTCCATGTATCACCTTCTAACACTTGAAACAAGCTTAAAAATGGAATGATGGTGGTGACAAGGTGGTGGTGGCGGCGGCACAAGGGTGAGCCGAGAGGGAGAGAGAGATGTTGAGGGAGTTGGGTGATCTTGAGTGTTGAAGTGAGAAGAATGATATGAAATGATCTTGGCCATGCTTATAATCTCTTACACAATATCTTGGCAATATACTCAAGCAAGATCACAATAAAATATGAAACAAAATCTATGAGTGGGGTCCCCCACATGGGGCCGTGAATTTTGATTGGGGGGGGGGGGTAAGTGTAACTTGCAATGGTAAGTAGGTAAATGTTTGGAAGTTAAATGTAAAAATCTAGTGTATTGTGTGTATGGTACATTATATAATGTGTTGGGGTATTCGGGGACCATAACTAGTCCAAAAATAATACAACAGTGTTTCTGGCAAAATTTTGGTGTTCCGGGTAATGTCCGGTTGTTCGGTTAGATACCGTTTCGTTAAAGTGCTAAGTTATTCCGTATAGTGTCTTTTATGTAACTATTTGTAACACTTTTAAATTCCCAACACTTAGGAAAACATTCAGGACCATTTAGTCAATTTTCTGCACAAGACTAGTATGTTAAAAAGCTGAAAAATGCAGAAATCATAAAGCAGTTACGTCATCAGTTGTAATTAAGCACAGTCATTAAGCACAATTTAATATTAATTAATCATACGGATACGTGCAAGTATGAGGGTTGTCACATTCTCCCCGTGTTAAGAAAATTTCGTCCCGAAATTTAGCACGTGGTTACTGAGGAAGCTAGTTAAGTTGCTTGGTTTTCCTGGGGTGTCACATCATCCCCGCGTTGGTTTGGAATTTCGTCCCAAAATTCTGCAGTAGCTTCAGGCTCAGTAGTGGTTGCACTTTTCCTAAACATCTGGGGATACTTGAGCTTCATTTGGTCTTCTCGTTCCCAGGTATACTCTGGGCCACGACGGGAGTTCCAACGAACTCGAACAAGAGGTATTCTGGTACGCTTGAGAACCTTAACATCTCGATCAGTAATCTCTACTGGTTCCTCGACGAATCGCAGCTGATCGTCGATAGTGAGCTCCTTGAGAGGAACTATGAGGGTCTCATCTGACAGACACTTCTTCAGATTCGACACATGGAAAACATTGTGAACTCCGCTGAGTTCTGCCGGTAGATTCAGCTTGTAGGCCACCTTGCCAATTTTCTCAATGATTTCGAAGGGTCCAACATATCGCGGGTTGAGTTTGCCTCGTTTGCCAAAACGAACTACACCTTTCCAAGGTGAGACTTTAAGTAGCACTCGATCCCCAACCTGGAACTCGAGTGGTTTCCTTCGCTTATCAGCATAGCTTTTCTGACGGTCACGAGCTGCCGCCATTCGTTGTCGTATCTGAGCAATCCTCTCGGTTGTATCTACTACAAGTTCTGGGCCAGTGATTTAACTGTCGCCAACCTCTGCCTAACAAAGAGGTGATCGGCACTTCCGTCCGTACAATGCCTCGAACGGAGCGGCCTGGAAACTGGTGTGGTAACTGTTGTTATACGAAAACTCCACTAACGGGAGGTGTTTTTCCCAGCCATTACCAAAGTCGATTACACATGCCCTAAGCATGTCTTCAAGGGTTTGGATGGTGCGTTCAGATTGCCCATCCGTCTGTGGATGATATGCCATGCTCATGTCTAATCGAGAGCCAAAGGACTTGTGCATAGCTTGCCACAATTCAGATGTAAAACGTGAGTCACGATCAGAAATGATGGAGGTTGGCACTCCGTGCCTTGATACTACTTCCTTTAGGTAGACGTTTGCTAGAGTAGAAAACTTATCCATTTCCTTGATAGCCAGAAAATGTGCAGACTTGGTCAGTCGATCCACGATCACCCAAATGGTATCATTTCCGCGTTGAGATCTAGGCAGGCCAGTAACGAAATCCATGGAAATTTGCTCCCATTTCCATTTAGGTATCTCTGGTTGTTGAAGTAGGCCTGATGGTTTCTGGTATTTGACCTTGACCCTAGCACAAGTCAAGCATTTACTGACGTAGGTTGCTATGTTGGTTTTCATACTAGGCCACCAATACGTAGTCTTGAGATCGTGGTACATCTCATCCAAACTAGGGTGTACCGAATAACGAGACTTGTGTACGTAGATTACCATAGAGTAATAGACTTGCAACCTGTATTGATAACATAGTGGCGTAAACCCTAATGCTCTCTCTCTAGCTTGGCGAATTTTGTTCTTCATGAACCCTCAGATCTTCATCGTGATTTTCTATATAACAGTCTGTGATTAGGGATTGCTTATTAATCTCTATAACGAACTCGTTAGCAGGCTTGATAGATTTACATCTAGGGTTTCTTTCTTTTCTGATCATTCGCCGGCCTTCTTTCTGTGTTATTCTAACGTGCTGTATAGTGCTCGTGGATTGTCGATCCTTCTTTATCAGGATACTGATTATCCAGGTTTACTATATGGTTCCGAAGGTTCATGGGATAGGGTTGCTAGATTAGGGTTTTGCGTTTTCTCTCTATTTGCTGCTGGTTGTTCTTGTTTTCTTTAGGTTTCTAGTGTGCATGGTTCTTTGTTTTCCGTCGTTGTTGAGAGAGGTGTTTGTCTAGTATGGATTCTCGTAAGAAGTATGATGTGCATGTGGATCGTGGTAAGCCACCACTCCCCTTTAAGGGTGGGGGTAGCCGTGGTCTGAATGTTGAAAGTAACCCGAAGATAGCCAGACGGGGCACTTTCAAGACGAATTCTGAGCCAAAGTTGATCAATGTTATTGATGAACTTGAGAAGATATTTGTTCCGGTTCCTGTGGACAACATTGTCAAGGAATCTTCACCGGACTCTGGGGCTCTAGATAAGGATATGGATGCTGCTGGGAGTATGCATGAGAATGTGGATGACTTCTGGAAGAATCATAATTCGGATGGGAAGAGGCATGAGGAAAATCTAGTCAAGGATGTTAATAATTCCATGGATGCTGGAAACATAATTAAACCATTATCATATGCAGAATCGGTCTTGGCATAAAGTTCGAGAAAGGTAAATTTCCGGAAACTGGCCACAGTGTTACCTAGGGATTCTATAAGGGTAGTGAACGCTAAAGGGTAAACACGTTGTATGGTTATTTTTTGGGGGATAGGGTAGCGTATCCAGTTGTGGAATACTTTGTTAGGAACAATTGGAAAAGATTTGGGTTGCAAAAATCAATGATGAACGCAAATGGTTTCTTCTTTTTCAAGTTTAGTGATCAAGCGGGTATGATGAATGCTCTTAACGAGGGACCGTGGATTATTCGATCTCAGCGGTTGTTCTTGGAGGTTTGGTCTCCTTCGGTTAAACTTGAGAAGAAAGAAGTTAAAAAGGTTCAGGTTTGGGTCAAGATTCATGAGGTTCCTATTGTGGCTTACACGGAGGATGGCTTAAGCTTGATTGCTTCAGCTATAGGGGAGCCGAAATCTTTAGATTCCTTTACAATAGCTATGTGTGTCGACATGTGGGGACGTAGCAGCTATGCTCGTGCACTAATAGAAATATCAGCTGATAATGAATTTAAGGATGAGCTGGTTATTGCGGTCCCATGTATTGATGGGGATGGGTTTGTTAAAGAAAAGGTTTATGTGGAATATGAATGGAGCCCCCATAGGTGTAGCCGATGCTGTGTGTTTGGTCATAATGAAGACTCATGTCCGAAGCAGGTTGCTCGAGTGGCTAATGGTGGGAACAAAGGTCTTAAGCAAAAGGATTTTAAGCAAAATATGGGTCCGAAAAAAGTGAGAGTTACTGATGCGGAGGGATTTATGGATGTGGATTCTCGGAAAGTGGCGAAACGAACTGGCTTCCCAGTTAACAAACAAAAACAAAAGTTCGAGTATAGGCCAGTGGCACCTAAACCCGATTCTAATAAAGCGGGAGGTGGAGTGAAGATACAACCGAAACCAGCTGGTAATGTTGCTTTGCACAACCCGTTTGATGCTTTAAGGAAATAGGAAACATCATGAAAAAACCCTAAGCTCTCTCTCCTGGGCGATTTTCTTGATTCGTCATGAAACCCTAATTTTCTTTGAGATTCATTTGTATAACAGTCTGTGATTAGAGTTTTGTTTATCAAATCTCTATAACGAACTCGTTAGCAATAGTAATCAATCTGAAATCAGGTTTTTCGTTTCTGTTTCATTCACCACCATAGTTGCTGTCTTGAGATCCTGACTTATTAATCTGGTTGATATTGGTCGCGGTTAACTGAGATTAATTTAGCTAGATTGATTCTCTGGGTTAATCTGTTAGGATTGATATTCGGCTCTAGGGTTTCAGGATTAGGGTTTTTTTCTGTATCTGGTTCTTCGGTTTCTTGGCTTCGTGGACGTGTCTGGGTGTGCATGCTGGTTTCTACTACGTTGTTTTAGAGAGAGTTGTGTTTCTACTAATGATTGATCGTGATCTTAATGGGAGTAACATCCCACTGGATCAGGTGAATCGAGGATTGGTTGATCAGTATGGTTATCCTTTGCCTCCGGCGGCTACGGATGTTCTGAATGATTCGGAGTCTCAAGAGATAGGGTCTACTCCGGGATCAGTTCCTGTTCGAGGAATTGGTCTACCTGTGACTAACATCGAAGGAAAACCTTTGTTGCCGAGGAGAGGTATGTTTTTTTCTGATAATGTTTCGGTCATTGATGGGCTTGCCGCTATATCCAATCCTGTCAACCTTGAAAGTGTGGAGAAGGTGAATATTCCTGATCAGGGTGCCAGTAGTTAGGGTGCCAGTAGTCAGCAAGATCCTGTAAATGTAGTAAAGCCTGCATCATATGCTGATTCGGTTAGAGGAGCTAATGCGATGAAGGTGAATTTTCGTTCTTTAGCGACTGATGAGAAACAAGATGGGTGTGATGTTGTCCTTTCTAGGGATTCGGTCAGAGTTGTGCATGATAAGCTTGCTAACACGTTGTATGGGTATTTTTTGGGGGATCGGGTTGCTTATCCTGTGGTGGAATATTATGTTAGGAATAATTGGAAGAGGTTTGGGTTGCAGAAATCAATGATGAATGCCAACGGTTTCTTCTTTTTCAAGTTCGATGATCAAGCAGGTATGCAAAAGGTTCTTACTGAGGGGCCGTGGATTATTCGATCACAGCCGTTGTTTTTAGAAGTTTGGTCACCGTCGACAAAGCTTGAGAAGAGAGACGTGAAGAAGGTTCAGGTTTGGGTTAAGTTTCATGAGGTTCCTCTAGCGGCATATACGGAGGATGGGTTAAGTTTAATTGCAACAACTATTGGCGTGCCAAAGGCTTTGGATTCGTTTACCACCTCAATGTGCGTTGATGTGTGGGGTAGAAGTAGTTTTGCTCGTGCTCTGGTAGAAATTTCAGCTGATACTGATCTCAAGGAGGAGTTAACTATTGCCGTCCCTTGTCTTGATGGGGATGGTTTTGTAAAGGAGAAGGTCTATGTTGAATATGAATGGTGTCCACATAGGTGTGGCCGATGCTGTGTTTTTGGCCACAATGAAGATAGTTGCGCTTTGCAGTCTTCTAAAGTGTCTAAAGACAGACCTCAACAGAGAAATTTTCCTGGTTATGACAAGAAGATGAAGCAGCCGATTCAGGATGGTGGACCTTCAAAGCGGCAACCTATTGTGGATGAAGATGGGTACACAACTGTGCAAGGTAAGAAGGCAACTAGAAAGGTTGGTTTTAATGTGAATAAACCAAAGCAAAAATTTGAGTATAGGCCTGTTGGTCCTAAGCCGAAGGGTATAAACAAGGTAACGAAAGCTGTGGATAACTTTGTATCCTCAAACCCGTTTGATGTGCTGAATGAGACGGTTCCGGATAATAATGAGATGGTTCCGGATAATAACGCTGGGAATTCGAAGGGAGGGGATGGTGGAGCTCAAGATTCGGATGATGATGATATGTGTACGGAGGTGTATAATGAAACATGTGACTTTATGCTTCAAGGGACTAAGAAGCCGACTACTAATAAAGGAGCAAGCACTCCTAATCAGATGGTTACTGATGATTAGTCTTGCTGCCTGGAATATAAGGGGGTGGAACCGCCCCCTGAAACAAAAGGAGGTTCGGCATATTGTGAAAGACAATAATCTGAGTTTCTGTGCTATCTTGGAGTCTCATGTAGGTGTGGGTAACCTTCAGAAGGTTTGTAAGTCTGTATTTCGTAATTGGGATTGGACATCTAATGGTGGACAATGTGTCAAAGGTGCTAGAATAATTATCGGCTGGAATCCGGATGTTTTTGATGCTATGGTCTTGAATCAGACATCGCAGGTCATGCATATCCAGGTTCGGTTTAAGGTTGACAATAAGATGATGTTTTGCTCGATTGTGTATGCCGCAAATTACTACATCTCGAGAAGGGAATTATGGCATCAGCTCTCGGTTCACAAAGTGCTGGTGGGTAATCAACCGTGGGTTATTATGGGCGATTTCAATTCAGCGCTAAACATTGAAGATAATTCTTTGGGAACTTCTACTATATCGGCGCTAAACAATGAAACCAGTGAATTTATGACATCGGGTATTCATCCTTTTTCTTCGAAAGCAGGGGCAAGCACCTCTTCCACAAAATTCTTGAATGGATAGGCGTTTTTTGGTTCGTTTGAAGGGGTTGCCGGTTTGTGGCAGCTTTATATTTGATGATGGCGGTTGAGGATTTTGTTTTGTTTTGCATTGTTTGTCTACTAGATCTCTTTCATGATGTATAGTAGACTAGGTTATGGGGTGTCATAGTTACTTTGTCTTTGCTTTGTCATACATATATGGGGCATGTCCTATATATGAACTAGTGTGGAACACATCCTCACTACTTGTTCTTATTTGCGGTTGAATTTTAATAGAATCACCGGGGTAACCCTTTACCCAAAAAATACTATATCGGCTGGTATGAGAGATTTCCAAAACTGTCTGGATGATATTGAAGTTTTTGATATCAATCGGTCTGGTTTACACTTTACTTGGAATCAAAAACCGAAGGAGGGTGTGGGTTTGATGAAGAAAATTGATAGAGTATTGGGTAATACTCAATTTGTGGCTGAGTACCCGAGTTCAGTGGCTATGTTTCATCCTTACAGGTTGTCTGATCACTGCCCGTGCATCCTTAAAATCCCGAAACATGAGGTGTCTAAACGTCGTTCATTTAAGTTTGCAAATTTTCTGACTCATAAACCAGAGTTTTTGGATATTGTAAAACGGGGCTGGGAGATAGATATTGACGGTGTTCAACAGTTTCGTGTCGTTAAAAAACTCCGATCGCTGAAAGCTCCTCTTAGAGCGCTTCTGTTCAAGCAAGGAAATTTACATCGGAATGTTAGTGAACTTCGAACCAAGCTGGATAATATTCAAAGTCGCATTGATATGGACCCGTTGGATGTGGAGTTACGGGCCGAGGAGGCCTCTATTAACCGAGATTATCAGGATGCCTGTCTGGATGAGGAGCGGTTTCTTAAACAAAAATCAAAAGTGGATTGGTTACATGCGGGGGATATGAACACGGCATTTTTTCACTCCTCGTTAAAAGCTAGAAACCATACAAGTCGTATTAATGTTATAAAGGATTCGAGTGGTAACATGTATGAAGGTGAGGATGTTCAAAAAGCGTTTGTCCAACATTATGAAAAGTTTTTGGGTTGTCGGGGTGATATTTCCACCTCGCCATCGGCTGACTTGTTCTCGAATACTCTGACCTCAGAAGTTGCGAGTCATATGGTGCGTCAGGTTACGGAGGATGAGGTTCGAAAGGCTATGTTCTCGATTGGTATTAACAAAGCCCCAGGTCCGGATGGTTATACCTCAGCTTTTTACAAGGGTGCTTGGTCAGTTCTAGGAGAAGACGTGTCAAACGCTATTATTGATTTCTTTTCCACTGGTAAACTTTTACGCGAATTAAATCATACGGTCATTGTGTTAGTGCCGAAAATTGCTACCCCATCGAGTGTTACAGATTACCGTCCTATAGCGTGCTGCAATGTTTTATATAAATGTATTAGTAAAATTCTTGCTGATCGAATTAAAGGGGCGCTTAATATGATTGTCAATGTCAACCAGTCAGCTTTTATTCCGGGTCGGAAAATTTCGGATAACATCTTACTTACTCAGGAGCTCATGCACAATTATCACAGGAATGTGGGGCCCCCGCGGTGTGCGTTTAAGGTGGACATCCAAAAAGCTTATGATACTGTGGATTGGGGATTTCTTAGAGATGTGCTGCTAGGGTTTGGTTTTGACGGTAAGATGGTGAATTGGATTATGACCTGTGTTTCTACGCCAACCCTCTCGGTTTGTGTAAATGGTGATGTTCATGGATATTTTAGAGGTAAACGTGGACTAAGGCAAGGGGATCCACTTTCTCCTTACCTTTTTACGGTTGTCATGGAGATTTTAACAGGTATTCTGCATCATGAAACAAGGTTTGATTCCTCGTTTAAATTTCATAACAGATGTGAGAAACAGCATATTGTAAACCTTTGCTTCGCGGATGATCTATTCTTGTTTGCTAGAGGAGATGTTAGCTCTGCAAGATGCATTATGGCGTCTCTTTCTAAATTCACGAATATGTCAAGTTTGGTCCCTAGCACTCAAAAGAGTACGATATTTTTTTGCAATGTCCCTCAGCACGTGAAAACTGCTATTCTAAATGTTATGCCTTTTGTGGAAGGCTCCCTACCGGTAAGGTATTTGGGGGTTCCGCTTATTTCCACAAGGTTGCTTTATAAAGATTGTAGTGTGCTGGTTGAAAAATTAGATAAGCGTATTTCAAATTGGAAGAATAAGCTTCTCTCTTTTGCTGGTCGATTACAGCTTATTGTGTCGGTTTTATCCTCTATGCATATCTATTGGTCTTCGGTATTTATTTTACCGGCTCGGGTGATTCATGACTTAGAAGCTAGAATGAGGAATTTTCTTTGGAGTCAAGATAGCTCGTTTCAAAAAGGGAGGGCAAAGGTGTCTTGGAAAGCGGTTTGCACCCCGAAGTATGAAGGGGGATTGGGTATTAGACGTATTGGTGATTTTAATAAAGCGCTCATGGCTAACCATGTTTCGGGTATTATTACTAAACGGAAATCTCTTTGGGTGGAATGGGTGCATGACTACAAGTTAAAAGGCAAAAGTTTCTAGATGGTTAGGGTTCCAACGAATTGTTGCTGGAGCTGGCGTAAAATTCTTCAACTTCGGCCAATAATAAGGAACTATATATGGACGTCTCTTGGGGATGGTAGTTCAACATCTGCTTGGTATGACACCTGGAGTGCTTTAGGGCCGCTAGGTACGTTTCTATCTCCTAGAACTATAACAAATGCGGGATTCAGATTGGATAGTTCAGTGGCTGATATTAAGGTAGAGGGTGTTTGGCAATGGCCTACGGCCTGGAGGGATTTATATCCCGTTCTTAACCAATTGGATCAAATCCAACTGAGTGCTTCTAAGCGTGACAATGTGGAATGGCGAGTCGGTGATGTTATACATGAGGTTTCGGCTTCGTGCATCTGGGATTCTCTTCGGCACAGCGAACCGGAGGTCAACTGGATGAAAATAGTTTGGTTTGCGCAATGCATACCAAGACATTCCTTTTTGTTGTGGGTAATCATGAGGAAGAAGTTACTTACACAAGATATTATTCTGCAATGGGATATTTCGAGGAGGAAGAACATGAATATGTTATGCTGCTTGCTTTGCTATGAAAACCATGATTCGCATAAACACTTATTCTTTGAATGCAAATACTCTTCACAGGTGTGGAATATGGTTCGTGTCAAAGCTGGCATGGATACTATTGATTCGAAGTGGGAGGATATTTTCGGTTGGCTGCTGCTCAAATGCCACCCGAAGCTGGCGGTGGATTATGTTAGTAAAATTGTAGTGGCAGCTTCTGCTTATTTCATATGGCAGGAACGTAATGCGAGGATTTTCAAGAACCAACTGCGACCTCCGGAGAAACTCTATGATGTGATAGTCGAGACTGTTCGTTATAAGCTTATGGGAGTCAAGTTGAAGCGGAATGAAAGAGTTCGAAGACTCTTAGGAGTATGGGGGATACCTGATGCGGATACTAATGGTGTTGGCGATTGAGTAGGCGTTTGGTTCGATTTTCAGTTTCTAGATTGTAGTCTAGTTGTGTTTTTCTAGTGTCTTTTACTTCTGTTGGTTGGATTTGGTTACTTTCATGGGGAATGTCCCATGTTTGAACTAGTGTAGACTCTCTACACTACTTGTTTTGTTTTGGTTGTGAATATATAGAATCACCGGGGTAACCCCTTTACCCAAAAAAAAATTTGATGCTTTAAGGAATGATGAAGGGGAGTCTAGTAAAACAGGTGGGGGAGTAGATGCGGATCAAGATGACTCAGATGATGAGGAGATAGTGGAAGTATACAATGAAACAAATGAATTTATTAGAGAAGATAATCATGAGATTAATTTTAAAAAAGGGGGCAAGCACTCCTGATTCAGTGGTTTTAAATGGTTAGTTTTGCTACGTGGAATATTAGGGGTTTGAACCGGCCCCTGAAACAGAAGGACGTTCGTCAACTTGTCAACGATAATAATGTTAGCTTATGTGCCATCCTTGAATCTCATGTGGATGTGAATAATTTGAGTAAAGTTTGTGGTTTTGTGTTTCGGAACTGGGATTGGACATCTAATGGTGCTTCTTGTCAAAAAGGGACTCGTATAATTCTCGGATGGGACCCGGCAGTTGTGGACGTTATGGTTCTCTCTCTAGCGGCTCAAGTGATGCACGTTCAGGTTATCTTTAAACTTGACAAGAGAAGTCTTTTTTGTTCTATTGTGTATGCAGCAAACTATTATATTGAGCGTAGGGACTTATGGCAGCATCTTCGAATGCATAAAGTGCTGGTTAAAAATGCTCCTTGGGTAATAATGGGGGATTTTAATTCGGCTCTTAATCTAGAAGACAAGTCTATTGGAGTTTCTAATATTTCTCCAGGTATGCGTGATTTCAAGGAGTGTGTGGAGGATATTGAGATGTTTGATGTTAATCGAGTGGGTATGCACTTTACCTGGAACCAAAAGCCGAAGAATGGTGTCGGTTTGTTGAAGAAAATTGATCGTGTGTTGGGTAACACTCCGTTTGTGTCCGAATATCCAGACTCGGTTGCTTTGTTTCAACCATAGAATCTCGGATCACTGCCCTTGCATATTGAAATTTATGAAAGTTGCCAAACCAAAGTGTAGACCTTTTAAATTCGCCAATTTCTTAGTGTTCAAACCGAAGTTCTTGGATATTGTTAAAAAGGAATGGGAAGCGTCTATTAGTGGTGTCTACCAGTTTCAAGTTATGAAAAAGCTTCGTTTGCTGAAATCTCCTCTTAGATCCCTTTTGTTTGCCCAGGGTAACTTGCATAAAAAAGTTGTGGATCTTCGTGGAAAGCTTGAGAATTTGCAAAAGGCGATTGATTTGGACCCGACTAATGAGGAGCTTAGGAGTCGAGAAACAAAAGTGTTGTGTGATTTCCAGGAAGCTTGTCTTGATGAAGAAAGGTTTTTGAAGCAAAAATCTAAAGTGGAATGGCTTCGTGCGGGGGATTCGAATTCAGCTTATTTCCCCATGTCGTTAAAGAGCAGGAACCATCGAAGTCGTATAGATTTTATTTCTGATGCGAATGGAACATCTTATGAGGGAGATAACGTTCCTGATGCAAAAGGGTTTCTTTGTTCTTAGTTTTCGGTTTTCTGGTTTTCGGCTGGACTTTTTTGCATGTTGATTTGGTTTTCTTGCTAATGGAGAGAGGTGTCAATAACAATCTGAATGAACGTATAAAACCTGGGGAATATATGTTTTTTGATCGTGGTAAGCCTCCTACAAAAATCCAGGGTTTAGCGTCTCGGGTAGTCGATATTGAGGGTAAAACGCTGATGCCGAGGAGGGGTGTTGTGTCGTCGGCTGCAGCTGAAACTGGTAAGTTCAATGTCATTGATGAATTGTCAAAAATTACTGTTCCGGTTGAACCTGTTTTGAAAGAGGATGTTTTTATGTATGGTTCGGATAATAGTAAGAATGATAACGGTGCTGAACCGAATTTGGTAGACACTGTCCATGGGTCGGGAATTGATCAGAATGTTGCACAAAAGGGTCCTATGAAAGTTTCTTATGCTGATTTAGTCGCTAGGCCTAATGGTAAGAATATAAACTTTCGATCACTTGCAAGTTCTGAGAAACATGAGGATTGTGATGTTGTACTCCCTAGGGAATCGATTAGAGTGGTTCAGGATAAATCAGCAAACACACTATATGGGTATTTTTTGGGAGATCGTATAGCATATCCAGTAGTGGAGTACTTTGTGAAAAATCAATGGAAAAAGTTTGGGTTACAAAGAGTGATGATGAATGCTAACGGTTTCTTTTTCTTCAAGTTTGCGGAGAAGGAGGGTATGAATGCTGTTCTTAAGGAGGGTCCTTGGATCATTCGATCACAGCCACTATTTTTATGTGAATGGTCTCCTACCATTAAGTTGGAAAAAACGGAAGTCAAGAAAGTGCAATTATGGGTCAAGATTCATGAGGTTCCTATTGCCGCATATACGGAGGATGGCCTTAGCTTGATAGCTACGGCTGTAGGTGAGCCGAAACAACTTGACTCGTATACCACCACGATGTGTACGGATTCATGGGGTCGTAGTAGTTATGCTAGAGCTTTGATTGAAGTATCGGCTGATAAGGATTTGAAAGAGGAAATTACGATGGCTATTCCGGTTATGGAGGGTGAGGGGTATGTGAAAGAAACTATGTATGTTGAGTACGAGTGGAGTCCTCTTCGATGTTCTCATTGCTGTGTGTTTGGCCACTCGGATGAACAGTGTCTGAAGCATCAAACAATATCTGGTAATCGTGTGGTTGATGATAGGAACCGGAAATATGTGGATAGAGTGAAAAGGTCGGACCAAGGTCGTAGGCCTGATAAGAAACCGGTGGTTGACGAGGAAGGGTATATGGGTGTACATGCCAAGAAAGTGGCTAGGAGAACAGGATTTCAAGTGAATAAACCAAAACAGAAGTTTGAATATCGTCCGGTAGTTTCGAAGCCGAAGAATGTGGTGGATAAAGAGGTGCAGATTGAAAATGTTTACTCTACCAATCCGTTTGAGGTTCTGAGGAATGAAACTGGGGATCAAGGGCAAAGTAGTAGCAATGCTGGTGGTGGCCAGGAGGATTCGGATAAAGATGAGTTTCTTGACGGTTATAATGAAACTGATGAATTTATCATGGGTGGTACCATTAACACGAATAAAAAAGGGGCAAGCACTCCTCCTCCGATAGTTTCTGATGGTTAGTTTAGCAACGTGGAATATAAGAGGATTGAACCGTCCTCTTAAACAGAAAGAGGTTCGTCAAGTTCTAAAAGATAGTAAACTGAGTTTGTGTGCTATTTTGGAGTCTCATGTGGATGTGGCAAATTTAAGTAAGATTTGTTCGTCAGTTTTTCGTCAGTGGGATTGGACATCTAATGGAGGTTGTTGTGACAAAGGAACGCGTATCATCATCGGTTGGAACCCGGAGGTTTTTGACGTTATGGTTTTATTTCAATCGGACCAGCTCATGCATATTCAACTTGTGTTTAAAGAAGACAGCAGAATTTTATTTTGTTCTTTTGTTTATGCGGCTAACTACTATGTTGCTAGACGTGCTTTATGGGCTCAATTATCTTCGCATAAGCATGTGGTAGACAACAAGCCTTGGATAATTATGGGTGACTTCAACACCGCTTTACACCTGGAGGATAAGTCTGTGGGAGCGTCTTCTTTCTCTCCAGGTATGCGTGATTTTCAGACTTGTGTTTTGGATATTGAAGTCATGGATATTAATAGATCGGGTCTCCATTACACATGGAATCAAAAGCCAAAGAGGGTGTTGGTTTGTTAAAGAAGATTGATCGGGTGATGGGTAATTCTCAATTTATTGTTGATTATCCGAATTCGGTTGCTATTTTTCATCCTTATCGGTTGTCTGATCATACTCCTTGTATTCTTAAAGTCCAAAATCAGCTGAAAAGGAAACATAAACCATTTAAGTTTGCTAACTTTTTGGTTCATAAAAGGGACTTTATGAGTATTGTAAAGAAGTCTTGGGAGGTGAACATCAATGGTGTGATTCAGTTTCAGGTTGTAAAGAAGCTTCGTCAGTTAAAATCTCCGATGCGAGCTTTATTATTTAGCCAGGGTAATCTTCACAAAAAAGTAATAGAACTTCGTGGTAAATTGGATGACATTCAGCATGAGATTGATAATGACCCTTCAAATGTGGTGTTAAGAACTCGAGAAACCGATTTAACTTCGGCTTATCAGGAAGCTTGCTTAGATGAGGAAAGATTTCTAAAACAAAAGTCGAAAATGGAGTGGCTTAGGGCAGGAGATTCGAACACTGCTTTTTTCCATGCAGCTGTTAAAAGTAGGAATCATTGGAACCGGATTCAGGTCATTACGGATGCTAGCGGGGTCATGCATGAAGGGGAGGATGTTAACGCTATTTTTGTGCAACATTATGAGAAGTTCTTGGGTAGTAGTGATGATCTTTCTTTGCAACCCTCTCCTGATTTATTTACTAAACATGTGAGCCCGATGGATGCTTCTAATATGGTTCGGCCAGTCACGGTAGATGAGGTGAAAAAAGCTATGTTTGCGATAGGTAATGACAAGGCCCCAGGTCCGGATGGGTACACGGCTGCTTTCTTCAAAGCAGCTTGGCCGATTGTTGGGGATGATGTTTCTAAGGCGGTTATGGATTTTTTCGATACATGTAAATTACTTCAGGAATTGAATCATACTCTTATTGCTCTTGTTCCAAAGAAATCCACTCCGATGATGGTCACGGATTACCGCCCTATTGCTTGTTGTAACGTCTTGTTTAAGTGCATTACTAAGATCATTGCTGAGCGGTTAAAAGGAGTTTTACATCAAGTTGTTAGCATAAACCAATCTGCGTTTGTCCCTGGGAGGAAGATATCGGATAATATTTTGTTGACTCAGGAGCTTTTACATAATTATCATAGAAGTGCTGGTCCGCCTAGATGTGCATTTAAGGTGGACATTCAGAAAGCTTATGACACGGTTGATTGGAAATTCTTAAGGAATGTGTTGCTTGGTTTCGGCTTTGATTCTAAAATGGTGGAATGGATTATGATATGCGTATCTACGGTGTCTTATTCTATATGTGTCAATGGTAACATTTATGGGTATTTCAAGGGGAAACGGGGACTTCGACAGGGAGATCCTTTATCCCCTTATTTATTCACTCTTGTTATGGAGATGTTGACGTGTATCCTTCAGCATACTACGCGGATTGATGCTTCTTTCAGGTTCCACAATAAATGTGAAAAACAACGAATTATTAACCTTTGTTTTGCAGATGATTTATTCTTGTTTGCGAGAGGAGATATTAATTCAGTCAAATGCATTATGTCTTCCCTTGCAAACTTCACAAATATGTCTGGGTTGGTGCCTAGTATTCAGAAAAGTACGGGCTTCTTTTGTAATGTGCCTACTAATGTTAAAGCCCAGATTCTGGATTTTATGCCTTTTGAGGAGGGATCGTTGCCAGTTCGATATCTAGGAGTTCCGCTTATTTCTTCTAGACTTTTATACAAAGATTGTAGCATCTTAGTTGAACGAATGGATCAATGTATTATGAGCTGGAGAAATAAATTCCTTTCTTTTGCTGGCAGATTGCAACTGATTAATTCGGTTCTATCCGCTATGCATGTGTATTGGGCTTCTGCGTTTATTCTTCCTACTCGGGTTATTTTAGATCTTGAAGCCAAAATGAGGAATTTTTTATGGTCTTCAGCTGGTTCGTTTCAAAAGGGGAAGGCTAAAGTTTCTTGGAAATCGGTGTGTGTCCCTAAGTTTGAAGGGGGATTAGGGGTTCGTCGTATTGGTGAAGTAAATAAAGCTCTTATGACCTCTCATATCTGGAGTATTTTGATTAAACGTCAGTCCTTATGGGTTGATTGGATTCATTCATATAGATTAAGAGGTAAGAGTTTTTGGGCTTGTAAGTCTGTTTCTAATTGTTGTTGGAGTTGGCGCAAAATCCTTCAGCTTAGGCCTTTCATCAGAAATTTTGTTTGGTCTAAGTTAGGGGATGGTAGCAGTACTTCGGCTTGGTATGACTATTGGTGTCAATTGGGGCCTTTAGCTGATTTTCTTTCGCCTAGAGTTATAACTTCAGCAGGGTTTAGACTAAGTGATACGGTTCAAGATGTTCAGCTTAATGGTGTTTGGAAATGGCCGAGTGCGTGGAGAGACCTCTTCCCAGTTCTTAATCAGATTGATCACATTCATGTGATTCTTAATCAACGTGATAAGCTTATGTGGAAGGATGGTAATGATTTGTTTGAATACTCGACTTCTCAGGTTTGGCATTCAATTCGGCAACGTGATCAAGAGGTGGATTGGATGAATTTTATATGGTTTCCACAGTGTATTCCGAAGCATGCATTTTTTATGTGGTTAGTTATTCGTCGGAAACTCTTGACACAAGACAAAATCCTTCAATGGGATATCTCAAGAAGGAAAAATATGAACATGATGTGTTGTCTCTTGTGTTATGCTAATACGGACTCTCATGCTCATCTTTTCTTTGATTGTAATTACTCGAAGAAAGTTTGGCAGATGGTTCGTAGCAAAGGGGGTATGGATGATGTTGGTTCTGATTGGAGCTCGGTTTTGGACTGGATGCTGACTAGGTCTCGGTCTAAGTCGGTTTCATACTATGTTAGTAGGTTGGTTCTTGCAGCTGCTACTTATTTTATCTGGCAAGAGAGAAATTCTCGTATTTTCAAGAATCAGACAAGACCTCCGGATGTGTTATGTGATACAATTCTTCATACGGTTCGTTATAAACTAATGGGAGTGAAGTTTAAAGACACTATAAAGGTGAGGGAGCTGCTTCGTGCATGGGAGATATGTGATACTCAATTATTAGATGGTGGCTGAGTTTCTATAATGTTTTGTTGACCCTTGTCTAGATTAGTAGTCTAGTTGTTTTTATTGATTGTCGTGTGGTTTGTTGGTTTACTTTCATGGGGTATGCCCCATGTTTGAACTAGTATGGTCTCTCCATACTACTTGTTTTGTATTGGTTTTTGTTGATATATAGAATCACCGGGGTAACCCTTTACCCAAAAAAAAACGTTCCTGATGCACTAGTCAATCATTATATGAATTTTTTGGGTTGTCAAGGTCAGACCTCTCTTGATCCGTCTCCTGAACTGTTCACTAGAAAGTTAGATTCAGTAGTATCCAACAACATGGTTCGGCCTGTTACCCTTGATGAAATAAAGACGGCTATGTATGCTATTGGTAATGATAAAGCGCCGGGGCCAGATGGATTTACGGCTGCTTTCTTTAAGCATGCTTGGGATATAGTGGGTAGCGATATTTCAAATGCGGTCCTAGACTTCTTCACCACGGGGAAGCTTTTAAAACAATTAAACCACACTCTTCTTGCGCTGATTCCAAAGATTACGACGCCTACAAGAGTTACAGATTACCGTCCGATCTCTTGTTGTAACGTCATCTATAAATGCATTAGTAAGGTGTTGG
>JARYGA010059152.1:0-49546 GCA_030545235.1 Helianthus tuberosus
AGAACGGATCGAAATAAAATATGAAACAATAGTTCAACAGACTTCAGGCATCTTAAGCTTGCGAGACTTCTAAAGATGCTAAGGAGAAATCCCAGCCAATTTCGCTTAGTACCTGCATTTAATCTTTTTGGGAAAATACGTCAGTTTACACTGGTAAATACATTCAACTGACTCATTTTGGAAAATGATTGAAAATTGGTTTGGATGCACGTGGCATAAACATTTTTATTTTAACTTGGGAGAATCATTTAATATTATAATCTTGTGAACGAATTACATGTTACTTGTGCGTTCAGTCGCCCGGATCTTGTCCGGGTTAAAGATCAATAGACACACCACATCATAGAGTTATACACTGACAGGTGTACGCCTACATCCCGTGCTCAGGTCGTGGCCATCTCGTAAGATGATGCCAAGGATATCCGGGACATGGTCATCAACCCCCCAAAGGCTTTAAGTAAACAAGACTGTTTAAACGAGCCGATCAAATTATTCAACTACACACTCAACTGTGGAGATTTGATGCTCGATCAAGCGGTATGCTATATACCGTAACCCAAGCCCGTATAGGGAAAATAAGTTAAAAGTATTTACCTGAGCAATGTATAAATCACAATAAGCAAACGCAAGTAGCTTTTACTGGTACTCCTAATCTGGAACGAAGGTTTTATAATAACCTATTAGAATCCTAACGGGTCTTTAATTAAGCTTAAGCTTAGACCGGCTAGTTTCAAAGATACGGTTCGTACGCACGATTAAGCGAAGACCGGATAGAATGTGATTTAGACCCGACAAGTTCAGAGACTTGCTTAATATGGTTTTATTATTCACACTCTGGATTTTGAGATAAAACCATTAAGGTTTGACCCGTTTCGGCTAATTTATGTAAACTTGTTACATAAACCGAACCATACGCGTAATAAGCGTGACGGGTATTCATGAGAGCTATATACAGGTTTCCTAAGTTAATTATGCCTCAAATATGTTGTGACATCAGTAAGATGTCTTTCATTATGCCCGAAACGTGTTTAAACACAAACTAGGCCCCGTAGGGGTAGTTTGGTCATTTAAAAGTTTATAAAAGAGTTTAAGTAACAAGCTGAGTTACAGGTCAGATGTAATCAGCAAATATACTCAATTTACTAAGTTATATCAGTAGGATAAAACATATATGTGAAATTTATCAATTATAACCAAACTATGCCCCGTAGGGGTATTTTGGTAATTTCACATAAGCCGAAAAGCTCAAAACTGAAGTCTGAGTTAATCAACTTTTGCTTACTGTTAAAATATGATAATTTGCCTAAAATATCAGTAGGTATCAACCCGGGTATGTTCAATATAATTTTAATACATACCATGCGTTAAAACGCTTAATAAGGCGATTAAAGGCCATTTCCGGGTTTGATACTTAAATCTGATATTTTTATATTTCCAGAAGGCTTAAAATAATTTATTTAACATGTGTGATCAGTAGCAAAAGGTTTGGAGTCGTTTAGATATGTAAAACTCATTTTATGGCCCGTAAGGGCAAAACCGACATTTACCGGATTAAGTCTACGACTATGAGTTATGCTCAGCCTAAAATTAATTAAAATCTTTAAAATTCCCAAAATAATATATTACATCAGTGGGTAAAAGATTTGATATCAAAAAGTATGTTTAAGTAGGCTATACGCTAATTACGCCATTTTATTAACATAAAGCATTCATTTTGCGATAATGAGCATAACTCTTAATCTACAAATCTAATTGATGTAAAACTTTGCATACACGTTTATATATCAGTAATTTAAGTTTCTACTCTTTTACTTTTCCAAAGATCACGTTTTAAGGCAATAAGGGCAAAATGGTCAACATATGGGCAATTAACGGAATCATGCGTATTAGTTGGATAATTAATGATCCGAGGTGTATAATCACAGAGGGTTATACTAGCATGTAACCTGGTCCAAATAAGGCTCTAAGGAATTTCTAAAACATACCATAACGGGTCAGAACTGAAAGTCAAAGTGAAAGTCAAACTATGTGACTTTCGGTTCCGAACCGGGTCTAAACAGGAAATTGTCGGGTTGAACATGTTTAGACAGGTTCTTACACTTATTACCAAGTTATAACAATGATCCAACAGGTTGTATATGATCTATAATGTTAATTATGCATAAATGGCATTTTAAACATTCTGTTGACTTTTTATTAACACGTTTGACCCGACATTTGTCCTAGTTAGAGTGGGAATCAGGGGGAACCCTTTTGGGGTTTTATTACCCACATAATTACCTACTTAAAGGTACTTTTGATTCGACTAATCACTGGACCATTAGTGATTAATCTTAAAGTCAACCGTTAATTACGACGGTTTGACTTCTAAGCTAAAACTTAATTAGAAAAGGCTAAGCATACTTACACGTGTCTAATGGATGGTTAGGAAGTCTTGGAATCAGCTTTGGAGTTCCAGAGATGATCAGAAATGAGTGCAAGAATGTTTGTAACTTGGAGGCCTTATATAGTGTTTGTAAACACCATAACATGTTGACAACTAAGGCTACAAGTGACCACAATTGTCCCACAAGTGTCCCTGGGGTCTAGGAACATTTTAGGGGTCGCCCAATGGTGAGAAATACCAGTGGGATCGGTCATAATTGCGCAAAACAGGTTGCAGCCTGTTTTTCTGGTTCTGGGCGCCTGACGCGGCCCGCCTCAAGTTTTAACCATCCTTACGCGGGCCGCCTGGCCTCTAAAATCAGATTTTCCATTTTTTTTTATTTTTGCAACTTGTCCCTTGGCTTCACGAAAGGTCAACTAAGCCTATTCTTTGCATTTTGACCCCTTCATATTCACCCACAAGGGCTTTAGGACTTATACCCACTTTTCCAAGTCCGTGGACACTCCCGGTTAACCCGAAAAGTCATAACTTTCAACGTTAACGCTTTAACCCCTCGCACACGAATTTGATCATAACTTTCTCATACGATAACGAAACTTTATGAAATTTATATCGCGCATTCTAGTGAGCATAATTAACATTTACAAAGCTTCAGGTTTGTCAAAAGGTCACTCAGAGGTATATCTTTAAACATGTTGACACATTTAACCCCTGTAGTTTGTAATCTCTCACTTTCAGCTTCGTATGATCCATGATTTATTCGTTTGATGTTATAAACATCATGTAGGGTTATTATGAAGTATATTTATTCACTGTTGACATTTAGAACCCGTATAATCACATACTTTCCATGTTTGTCAACTTTAGTCCTTTTATAACATTCTTTCACACGTTCAAACTTATGACACGTGTCTACACATTATAGGACGTGAATTTTTCGAGGTGTTACATCCTCACCCCCTTAAAATAAATCTCAACCTGAGATTTACTGAAACAAGTAAGGGTACTTTTCTTTCATCGTGGATTTAACCTCCCACGTGAATTCGGGACCTCTACGGGCATCCCATTTGACCTTAACAATAGGTACATGCTTCCTTCGAAGCTTCTTTACCTGTCGATCTTCAATCGACAAAGGTTTTTCAACAAATTTTAAGCTCTCGTCTATATGCACATCTGTATGGGGTATTACCAGTGATTCGTCAGCGAAACACTTCTTCAGATTGCAGATGTGGAACACATTGTCAATTCCACTGAGCTCTTCCGGTAAGTTTAACTTATAGGCAACTGACCCGATACGTTCGATAACCTCGAAAGGTCCTATGTATCTCGGGCTTAGCTTGCCTTTCTTACCAAACCGCATCACTCCCTTCCAGGGTGATACTTTAAGCAACACTTTATCACCTACTTCGAAGTGAAAAGCTTTACGCTTCGGATCTGCGTAGCTCTTCTGCCTATCTTGGGCAGCTTTGAGACGGTCACGAATCTGGATAATCTTGTCCGTCGTTTCGAAGACTATCTCTGGTCCTGACAATTGGACATCTCCAACTTCCGCCCAACATATGGGCGATCTACACTTTCTACCATGTAATGCCTCAAAAGGTGCAGCCTTTATGCTGGTGTGGTAGCTATTGTTGTAGGAGAATTCGATTAATGGTAAGTTCTTATCCCAACTACCACCCAAATCGATCGCACATGCACGTAGCATATCTTCCAACGTTTGAATAGTACACTCACTCTGACCGTCAGTCTGAGGATGATAGGCCGTACTAAAATTCAAACGTGTGCCCAAAGATTGTTGGAAACTCTTCCAAAAATGTAACGTGTATCTAGTATCTCGGTCAGAGATAATAGACACAGGTATGCCATGTAAGGCTACAATCTTATCAACGTATAACTGGGCTAACATGTCGGAGCTATAAGTCTCCTTGATGGGTAAGAAATGTGCTGATTTAGTCAGTCTATCAACTACAACTCATATTGTACCATTTCCTTTCCTGGTCTTGGGTAACTTGGTAATAAAATCCATAGTTACCATTTCCCACTTCCACGTAGGAAGTTCAAGCTGTTGTAGCAAACCTGACGGTTTCTGATGCTCAGCTTTGACTTGCGCACAAGTCAAGCATTTAGCTACATAGGTGGCTACAGACTTCTTCAAGCCTATCCACCAATAATTTGCCCTTAGATCCTGGTAATTGAACTTACCAATCTATTGCCCCTACAATAGATGTTTATCATTCTATCTTTACAGGGTCTCCAAGGGAGTAGCCTTGATGCTTACATATCAACTATCATAGACAAGCTTATCTTAAGGTGAGATGGTTATTCCAACCACTACTTAACAAATTTTAAGGATTAGTTGATCCTTGAAGTTAGTTGAACAAATCGACGATTCAGAACAGCTGATGGCAATTTCTTAATTGTTGCCTAATTAGGGTTGCGGTAACTAATGCATAAGCAAAATGAACCGTCTTTCTTATTTAACAATATCAAACTTTCGGAATATCGAGTTAGGCTATATGAACCCTCTATTTTAAAACTTAGTAAATCAGGGTTTCGATTCTTCCAATGATGGTACTAGCCGTGTTGGAGATTTCATAATAATACAGCCTTAAATGGGATATGAAACTTAACCCTACCTGCCTCCCAGGGGTAAACAGGGTAATCTTAGGAGAAGATAATCAAGGTACAAGGAGGTTACAGAGATTTCCATATCTCAGGCTCCTGTTCACTCATCAACGCTTGTGTCTAATAAGTGACACATTCATGTTATGAGTCCACATATTCCGTTACCAGGGAATATTTATTTGGACAATTATATTCTGGATATCTTCTTTGAATACTATTAGTTGACTTTAGCACCATATGATCATTGGGATATCTTTGTGGTCCCATGCATTAAACCTCCATACTGATCAGGCATGGAAGCAATCTATGGAACTTATTAAGATACATCAATTTTCATACGGCGGTTTTGTCATACTATTTGGTATTCGTAATCATTAGAGATTAAATAGATATCAACTATATATGCTGACGCACTTCCTCTTAGAAAGAGGACATTTTGAAAACCATACGACTGAAGGTTTCCGATAGGAACAAAAGAAATGTTTCTTTCGATTTCGTCTGTAACTTTTACTTTACACTTAATATCTGGGGTTTTTATGGAAAATTTCTAAAAGTTTGCCAAGCTTAAGACCTCATGAGAGACTTAGCAGCGTCTTAACCCAAACGTATCTCTTAGCAGTCAAACCACTAATAATTATGTGCTTTAAGCTTAGATTTTTGGGTATACTGAATAGGGTACTCTCTCAGCCAATGAATTAAAATTTGCGACATACTGTCGACTGTCTAGAACTTTTATGGCGAGAGTCAGAAAATTCTTATTCTGTCTTTTCCCTTTTCGCGAAACGGATACTAGGTTTTTTTTTATTTTTTATTTTTTTATAAGGTCCTTAAAACTTGGACCATTCCACAATGTATAAGAGGATCCTTCTTGAGGGTTTCATTAATGTCCTTACTAATTAAGAGTATTGCCATCGAATGACTGTGATGTATACCTTACCATGTCCTTTCTAGCATAACCACTGATATACTTAATGGTTTCTACTTCATCCTTTCTAGTGTTTAGTCAACGTAAGCAAGCCAAGAGTAACTAAAACATAGAGGTAAAATCTTGGATTCTAATACTTAGTCAACATAATGAGGATAAGTAGGTGACTTATAGAAGAAATAAGGAAGTTACTGTACATGTGCTTATATTAAATCAAAATGGATATTTCACAAACTAGGCACCTAGCTCGGTTGGCTAGGCGCGCGAAAGGGTGTGGCCTAGACCCAGGTTCGATTCCGGGGACGGCCAGTTCCACCATTTTTTTTATGTTTAATACTAATTAATCGTACGGATACATGTAATTATGAGGGTTGTCTCATAAGGAGTCTTGATAATTAATTGCTTCTTATCACCCACAATATGGGCTTGATTTTTAAGGCAACCAATCGATTTTTTTTTCACTATTTTGAGTCCTTATATTTTAATGGAACTAGGACATCGAAAAAAAAATTCCTAATGGATATAAAACATCCATCTAATATTTCTGAAGCCGTCTCTGAGGTACTATCGGTAAATTTTACTTTACATTTATCACTTAGAGTCTTAGCAGTCAGATTTAATGATTTACAAAATCTATTGTTTACGGAAGACTTATCTGAACCTGAATCAATTAATATTGTAGCATGAGCGTTATTGATAAAAATTACCTGTTATGACCTTGTCATCCTGAATAGCCTCCTGAGCGCCCATTCGAGAGCTTCCAGCTTCGGTCTTCTTAGCTTCCTTAAGCTTTTTAGCGTATTTAGGGCAGTTGGTCTTAATGTGCCCTTTTTCATTGCAACCATAGCAGGTTGCGTCTCCCAATCTCTTGCAATCCAAGGTCTTATGCTCCTTGGACTTGCAGATTCCACAGGGTAGAGGCTGAGATTCATATCTGCATTTCCCGAGGTGGTATTTCCTACAGGTTTTGCATCTAGTCTTCTCACCGGCCTGCTGTTTATCCTTCAAATCCTTCCCAGGCTTAGTTGCTCCTTCCTTGGCAGCCTTAGGGCAATTAGTACTGATGTGGCCCTTTTCGCCGCAGCTGAAACAGTTTGCATTCTTTATGTCCCTACATTCGTGGGATTGGTGGCCATCTCTTTTACAGATGCCACATTGCTTTATCTTTGGGTTTGATCGACACTGCCCCCAGTGTCTTCTTTTGCAGGTTTTACATTTGGGTTTTGCCTCCCTGGGTTTGGACTGGTTATAGCTTGAACCGGTCTTACCCTTTTTGTAACCTTTATTTGGGGTATTATCGCACTTTCGCTTAAGATCCTTCAACACACGGTCCACAGCGTTGCTTACGGCTATTTTGATCATAGCCTGTAATCCGGTGCTTATTAATTTCAGTCTTGCATCATCCTTCTGATTAACTGGATGATTGTGAGCTTCAGAGGAGTCAACCATGGTGAAGCTTTGAAGGCTACAAACCAAGTAGTAATAATTGGTTTAAGTATATGGTGAATTGTCAAATTTGATGATTATTTAGCCATGGTACAAATAAACCATATAGGCGAATAGATAGTATTAACTTTCTTTGATTATGTTTTGCCTAAGTTTTTAAATAAACTATCTTTGGCGTTTAAACGGACTATAATCCTTCATATTTATTAGGCAGGGGACATAAGTCACGGCTGCCAATGTCATACTGACATCTTTTATATATGGCACAAGGCTTGTTCCAAAGGACTTTTGATGGCTCACAGGCCTTGTCACTAGGGAAATTTTTAAATCATAATCAATGATTCCTTTAGATCGGAAAATTTCATATGTCATTGTCTTGACAAGAAGTTATGAAATAAAACTATCTTTTCATGTATACATCCTTGCCCGTAGGTATACATCCTAATGGATGTTTTGATGTGTTCATCATGTTCGACGTTTATAGCCATGATTCCTCTTGATCATTTAGGCTAAACAAGGGATTTGGAAAATTCCTAATATAAAGACGACAAGTGTGATTTTATCGTCTCACTGTTGCCAGGAGTGGTAACATATTTACAATGTTATAAGGATTTGAATCCTTTGAATAGGTTCTACCATCTTGGCCTCGTCTGGAATGACATATAGGCTAGGTCGTACATTTAAGATTCTTTTTAATATGTATACTGGCAGGGAAGGAAGGATATTTATTTTATTCGGGATTTTTATCATAAATCCTAATTTATAAGTTAGTAATAGCACAAATGGCCTAGTCGCGTAGACAAGTTTAATTTATAAGCCATGATTTCAGAGAATCGAGGCATTAAGGTTTTAATAATAGCACAAATGGCCTAGTCGCATAGACAAGTTTAATTTATAAGCCATGATTTCAGAGAATCAAAGCATGAAGGTATTCTGGCACAATAGGCCTAGTCACAAGGACATTTATAAATTATAAGCTAGGATTTCAGAGAATCAAAGCCTTGAGGTTTGAACCTAGTTCATTACCTTTTTCTGACAGGGAGTCATAGCTACCACTGTATTTTGGCTCATGTAGAAATGAGCAAGGCCCGTAGGCACTATATTACCACGTATGGTTAAAATATGATCATCTTAATTGATGATGTAAACCCAGGATTCAGAGATCATTAAAATGGGTTAGGAATCTTTTGAAGAATCCTTAATAACGGGTGTGATTTCCAACGAATCACATCTGCCGTGAGTGTTAACATGTTTCAGATGTTAACTGGGATATGAATCTTTTAAACAGGTCTTACCATCTTGGCCAGGTCTTTATAATGACACTCAGGCTAGGTTTCACTCTTAAGATTCCTTTAATATTTATCGCAGAACAATTTCTAAATTGAAATGTTAATAAGGATCTGAATCTAAATTGAGGAACTGCCATCTTGGCCGGTCTTAATATGACCCGAAGCTAGGTCTTGTCCTTTTTAGATTTTGCCACTTTATCATAATGGTAGATCTTGCAAAAAGGAAATGTTATTTTCCATTTATTTAATATTTCTTGTTTAGAATGAAAGTTTAAACTTAATCATTCCACTATATAAAAAAAATAAAGTATAAAGTTGCCCTAAGCGGGACTTGAAAGGAATAATGTTGTCCTCGTAGGGACTGAAAGATAATTGTGTCCTTATAAGGACTTATTAAGGAAACGATCTTCAGCAAGAGGAGTTTCTTCTTCATTCATTTCCTGAATGCTTTCTCCTTGGTTGCACGTTTCATCCTGGTCGCGGTACTAAGCTCAGCATTACAAGGCTCCGGGTGTGGAGAATCCCTAGTTCAGCTTCCTCGCTTGGCGACGTATCCAATAATAATAAAAATTGGAAGCAAAAATTTCCATATTAGGATTGAGATCATTCCTATGTTAAGTCTAGACTCAGAAGGTCAAGGAATGTGCTACTGTGTCATCGAGATTAAACACAAAAATTTAGTGTTTAATTCACTCAATGTTGGCTCTGATACCAACCTGTCACACCCCGATTTCCACGTGTCACCGGTGGGCCCGGTGGGGGAGTATCGTGACGTGGTTGGCAACGTAATAGTCAAACAACACAATATTTAATATGCACAGCGGAAGCAATTTAAAAAGATATAATACAACCGAATAAATTATTGTAATATCAAGTATCACAACGTTCGGATGTTTATCCACAGAACGGATCGAAATAAAATATGAAACAATAGTTCAACAGACTTCAGGCATCTTAAGCTTGCGAGACTTCTAAAGATGCTAAGGAGAAATCCCAGCCAATTTCGCTTAGTACCTGCATTTAATCTTTTTGGGAAAATACGTTAGTTTACACTGGTAAATACATTCAACTGACTCATTTTGGAAAATGATTGAAAATTGGTTTGGATGCACGTGGCATAAACATTTTTATTTTAACTTGGGAGAATCATTTAATATTATAATCTTGTGAACGAATTACATGTTACTTGTGCGTTCAGTCGCCCGGATCTTGTCCAGGTTAAAGATCAATAGACACACCACATCATAGAGTTATACACTGACAGGTGTACGCCTACATCCCGTGCTCAGGTCGTGGCCATCTCGTAAGATGATGCCAAGGATATCCGGGACATGGTCATCAACCCCCCAAAGGCTTTAAGTAAACAAGACTGTTTAAACGAGCCGATCAAATTATTCAACTACACACTCAACTGTGGAGATTTGATGCTCGATCAAGCGGTATGCTATATACCGTAACCCAAGCCCGTATAGGGAAAATAAGTTAAAAGTATTTACCTGAGCAATGTATAAATCACAATAAGCAAACACAAGTAGCTTTTACTGGTACTCCTAATCTGGAACGAAGGTTTTATAATAACCTATTAGAATCCTAACGGGTCTTTAATTAAGCTTAAGCTTAGACCGGCTAGTTTCAAAGATACGGTTCGTACGCACGATTAAGCGAAGACCGGATAGAATGTGATTTAGACCCGACAAGTTCAGAGACTTGCTTAATATGGGTTTATTATTCACACTCTGGATTTTGAGATAAAACCATTAAGGTTTGCCCGTTTCGGCTAATTTATGTAAACTTGTTACATAAACCGAACCATACGCGTAATAAGCGTGACGGGTATTCATGAGAGCTATATACAGGTTTCCTAAGTTAATTATGCCTCAAATATGTTGTGACATCAGTAAGATGTCTTTCATTATGCCCGAAACGTGTTTAAACACAAACTAGGCCCCGTAGGGGTAGTTTGGTCATTTAAAAGTTTATAAAAGAGTTTAAGTAACAAGCTGAGTTACAGGTCAGATGTAATCAGCAAATATACTCAATTTACTAAGTTATATCAGTAGGATAAAACATATATGTGAAATTTATCAATTATAACCAAACTATGCCACGTAGGGGTATTTTGGTAATTTCACATAAGCCGAAAAGCTCAAAACTGAAGTCTGAGTTAACCAACTATTGATTACTGTTAAAATATGATAATTTGCCTAAAATATCAGTAGGTATCAACCCGGGTATGTTCAATATAATTTTAATACATACCATGCGTTAAAACGCTTAATAAGGCGATTAAAGGCCATTTCCGGGTTCGATAGTTAAATCTGATATTTTTATATTTCCAGAAGGCTTAAAATAATTTATTTAACATGTGTGATCAGTAGCAAAAGGTTTGGAGTCGTTTAGATATGTAAAACTCATTTTATGGCCCGTAAGGGCAAAACCGACATTTACCGGATTAAGTCTACGACTATGAGTTATGCTCAGCCTAAAATTAATTAAAATCTTTAAAATTCCCAAAATAATATATTACATCAGTGGGTAAAAGATTTGATATCAAAAAGTATGTTTAAGTAGGCTATACGCTAATTACGCCATTTTATTAACATAAAGCATTCATTTTGCGATAATGAGCATAACTCTTAATCTACAATTCAAATTGATGTCAAACTTTGCATACACGTTTATATATCAGTAATTTAAGTTTCTACTCTTTTACTTTTCCAAAGATCACGTTTTAAGGCAATAAGGGCAAAATGGTCAACATATGGGCAATTAACGGAATCATGCGTATTAGTTGGATAATTAATGATCCGAGGTGTATAATCATAGAGGGTTATACTAGCGTGTAACCTGGTCAAAATAAGGCTCTAAGGCATTTCTAAAACATACCATAACGGGTCAGAACTGAAAGTCAAAGTGAAAGTCAAACTATGTGACTTTCGGTTCCGAACCGGGTCTAAACAGGAAATTGTCGGGTTGAACATGTTTAGACAGGTTCTTACACTTATTACCAAGTTATAACAATGATCCAACAGGTTGTATATGATCTATAATGTTAATTATGCATAAATGGCATTTTAAACATTCTGTTGACTTTTTATTAACACGTTTGACCCGACATTTGTCCTAGTTAGAGTGGGAATCAGGGGGAACCTTTTTGGGGTTTTATTACCCACATAATTACCTACTTAAAGGTACTTTTGATTCGACTAATCACTGGACCATTAGTGATTAATCTTAAAGTCAACCGTTAATTACGACGGTTTGACTTCTAAGCTAAAACTAAGCTAAAACTTAATTAGAAAAGGCTAAGCATACTTACACGTGTCTAATGGATGGTTAGGAAGTCTTGGAATCAGCTTTGGAGTTCCAGAGATGATCAGAAATGAGTGCAAGAATGTTTGTAACTTGGAGGCCTTATATAGTGTTTGTAAACACCATAACATGTTGACAACTAAGGCTACAAGTGACCACAATTGTCCCACAAGTGTCCCTGGGGTCTAAGAACATTTTAGGGGTCGCCCAATGGTGAGAAATACCAGTGGGATCGGTCATAATCGCGCAAAAAAGGCTGCAGCCTGTTTTTCTGGTTCTGGGCGCCTGACGCGGCCCGCCTCAAGTTTTAACCATCCTTACGCGGGCCGCCTGGCCTCTAAAATCAGATTTTCCATTTTTTTTTATTTTTGCAACTTGTCCCTTGGCTTCACGAAAGGTCAACTAAGCCTATTCTTTGCATTTTGACCCCTTCATATTCACCCACAAGGGCTTTAGGACTTATACCCACTTTGCCAAGTCCGTGGACACTCCCGGTTAACCCGAAAAGTCATAACTTTCAACGTTAACGCTTTAACCCCTCGCACACGAATTTGATCATAACTTTCTCATACGATAAAGAAACTTTATGAAATTTATATCGCGCATTCTAGTGAGCATAATTAACATTTACAAAGCTTCGTGTTTGTCAAAAGGTCACTCAGAGGTATATCTTTAATCATGTTGACACATTTAACCCCTGTAGTTTGTAATCTCTCACTTTCAGCTTCGTATGATCCATGATTTATTCGTTTGATGTTATAAACATCATGTAGGGTTATTATGAAGTATATTTATTCACTGTTGACATTTAGAACCCGTATAATCACTTACTTTCCATGTTTGTCAACTTTAGTCCTTTTATAACATTCTTTCACACGTTCAAACTTATGACACGTGTCTACACATTATAGGACGTGAATTTTTCAAGGTGTTACACTTGGGTAGGATATGTACCACCATCCTCCATGGGTAGGATGCCAATATTAATCCTGCGTATTCTCCTTGGGTAGAATACGTACGTTCGTCCTCCTTGGGTAGGACAACAACCTTAAACTACTAGCCAAAACTCTATCACCTAAGTCCCTCATTTTATATCGACTTAATCGCCGTGGCCGATGGCGAGCGGGTCATTAGTTAATAGCACTATTAGGTTTGACAAACCTCACACCGTGCCTGTAGGATGGGCGTGTACTAATGGATCATGGCAAACAGTCAATGATGATAGACATTAACTTAGGGCACAACTTACTTTCGTCAGTAGTCAATATGGTAACGGTCTAGTGGTTCACATGGGGAAGCCCCCACTAATTATGGATATGGTTTGGGAAAAACAAAGATACTGGTTAACTCATGGTTTATGAAACAACTTACGGTTTTCAAAACAAACTTGCAAAACCAAACAACCAACTGTGAACTCGCTCAACTTTGTTGTTGACTCCTTGTTACATGCCTTGCAGGTCGTTAGATGCTTATGGAGCTTGCACAGAGAGGAGTGGTCGTTGTGGGACATGGACTGTTGAGTCTCATGTCGAACTTTTAAACTTAATGAACTTATTGCTTATGTTTGGGTTTTATATTTTATGCTTCCGCTGATAACTTAAAGTTGGTTACTTTCTTTTGGACACCAATTATATTGTGGTTGGTTTTATTTACTTAATTACGTTGTTCAATATGATTGGTGGCTTGATCCTGGTCATGTCACGCCTCCAAGCGGTGATATTCCGCGTGTGGATTTTGGGGTTATGACAGATTGGTATCAGAGCCATTGGTTATAGTGAACTTGGTTTTAAAAAGGGAAAAGCTTTTTGACAAAACCAGACTATAACCTGTACAGTGCTCAACGATCCACAACGACGCTTCGCTCCACGTGCAAGACTCGACACAATAGGTGGTATGATTTATGTTTATGTTGTCTGTTTGATAGTTTACATAGTGCATTAGTTAGCGTGATAACTGCTATTTGAACCATGTGTGCTTACTCTCTTCTGTCATCCCACGCTTACGCACTTTCACGACACTTTTCTCACTTACGTTGCTTCGTTATGAAGATCATGAGTGGACGTTTGAACTTGACTCAAGCCCAGCTGACGGCTCTAATCAACGAACGAGTGGCTGAGGCACTCGCAGCTGTCCCTGCAGGAGGTATAACCTGCCATATCAACCCATCTTAGGACGTTTAGGTCCTACCCTCGCGAACCAACTCTTGTGCTTAACCTTGTCTTTTATTCTTGCACCACGGGCCAACATGCGTAGCCTCCCGTATATACGTTCAAAACATTCATGGATTACCGACCTAGTACTTTCGGCGGCACAGAAGGAGCTGTAGGTCTTCTTCACTGGTTCGAGAAGATTGAGTCCGTTTTTGAGATGTGTGAATGCCCTGAAGCTCGTAGGGTGAAATTTGCTACTGGAACACTCGAAGGTGCTGCGTTAACCTGGTGGAAAGCACAGGTTCAACTGCTAGGGCTGGCGGTTGCTAATGCCACCCCATGGAACGACTTCAAAGATTTGATCAAAGAAGAGTACTATAGTCGTGACGACATCCACAAGCTAGAGGTGGAATTTTTCAATTTGAAGATGACGGGGTCTAAAATCGAGGCATACACAAAGAGATCGAACGAATTAGCTATCTTGTGTCCTACTATGGTGGATCCTCCTATCAAGCGTATCGAGCTGTACCTTAAGGGTTTAGTGCCAGAAATTCAGAGCCACGTGACCTCAGCTAATCTTGGCACCATTCAGCAAATCATCTGGTTGGCTCATCGTCTCACCGATCAGGCAGTTGAGCAGAACAAGCTGCCCAAGCGTATTAGCGCTACTACTACTTCTGATGCTCCCAGTGATAACAAGCGCAAGTGGGATGGAAATTCGGGCAAGGGTTCTACTTCAGTTCAGTCTCATTCCCAGCAGCGAAAGACAGATGAGTACAGAAGCCCCAGTCCGCAGTCTTCTGGGAATCAAGGTCAGGGTGGATACAGGGGAAATCACCCTAAGTGCAATCGATGTAATTTGCACCACAGCGGGCCGTGCAACAAAGGTCGTCGTCAGAGATGTAACAAGATGGGTCATGAAGCCAAGGATTACAGGAGCTCACGTCCTGCGAATCAGAATCGTCAACAGCCGCCACAAGCTCCCCAGAATCAGCAGCAGCAACAGCAGGGTAACAGGGGATGCTATCAGTGTGGTGCTGAAGGTCACATCAAGAGAAACTGCCCCCAATTGAACCAGAAACAGAACAACAACAACAATCAGGGGAACAGAAACAATAATGGGGGAAACAATGATGGCAATGGAGCCAGGGGACGTGTTTTCTTGCTGGGTCAGGGTGATGCAAGGAACGATCCCAACGTGGTGATGGGTAAGTTTCTTCTGGATGATTTCTTTGTTACTGTTTTATTCGATTCGGGTGCCGATACTAGTTATGTGTCCTTAAAAGTTAGTCAAATGCTTAAGCGCACTCCAACACTTTTGACCACCAAACAAATGGTAGAGCTAGAAAACGGTAAAAGTTTAGAGGCCACACACATAGTTAAGGGTTGTAATCTTGTTCTTGCTGATAAGACCTTTTCTATCGACCTCATTCCTATCATTCTGGGTAGTTTCGACGTTGTTATTGGGATGGATTGGTTATCTCATCAGCAAGCGGAAATTCTTTGCAACGAGAAGATTGTCCGCATCCCTCGTTCTGGTGAAGAACCCCTTGTGATTCGTGGTGACAAGAGTGGTGCTGTTGAGGGCATCATCTCTTTCCTTAAGGCCCAGAAGTGGTTGCAAAAGGGCCACACTGCTATCCTAGCCCTCGTTTCTGATACATCCTCGAAAGAAAGGAAGATAGAAGACATACCTATTGTACGTGATTTTCCTGAGGTATTTCCTGAGGAATTACCTGGTCTTCCGCCTCATCATCAAGTTGAGTTTCAAATCGAGCTAGCTCCTGGAGCAGCGCCCATAGCTCGAGTACCTTATCGTCTAGCTCCATCAGAACTAGAAGAGTTGTCCACTCAATTGCAAGACCTCTTGGACAAGGGTTTTATTCGTCCTAGCTCTTCGCCCTGGGGAGCTCCAGTCTTGTTTGTGAAGAAGAAAGACGGTACTTTCAGAATGTGTATTGACTATCGTGAACTCAACAAAGTGACTGTGAAGAATCGTTATCCCCTCCCACGTATAGACGACTTGTTCGACCAGTTGCAAGGGTCGAGCTATTACTCTAAGATTGACTTAAGATCGGGTTATCATCAGCTGAGAGTCCGAGATGAGGACATCTCCAAGACAGCATTCAGAACTCGTTATGGGCATTACAAGTTTCTGGTTATGCCTTTCGGATTAACGAATGCACCTGCGGTCTTCATGGATCTCATGAACCGAGTGTGCAAACCTTACCTGTATAAGTTTGTCATTGTATTCATCGACAACATACTGGTCTATTCTAAGAGTCAGGAGGAACACGAACGACACCTGAGACTTATTTTGGAACTCCTTCGAACAGAGCAGTTGTATGCTAAATTTTTGAAATGTGACTTCTGGCTTTGCGAAGTCCATTTTCTAGGCCACGTGGTAAACAAGGATGGGATTCATGTTGATCCATCCAAGGTCGACTCGATCAAGAACTGGCCTGCACCCCGTACACCAATAGAAATCCGCCAATTCTTGGGTTTGGCGGGCTACTACAGAAGATTCATCAAGGATTTCTCTAAGATTGCGCAACCTCTCACCTCACTAACTCAGAAGGGTGTCACGTATCGTTGGGGTGATGCACAGGAATCTGCTTTTCAGCACTTAAAGGAGAGACTTTGTAGCGTGCCTATTATTTCGTTACCTGAAGGCACAGATGATTTTGTGGTTTATTGCGACGCTTCCATCCTAGGACTTGGTTACGTGTTGATGTAACGTGACAAGGTCATTGCCTACGCATCGCGCCAACTTAAAGTTCACGAAAGGAACTACACTACACACGACTTGGAATTGGGAGCAGTTGTTTTCGCACTTAAGATATGGAGACATTACCTGTACGGTACCAAGTGCACCATTTACACCGATCACAGGAGTCTCGAGCATATCTTCAAGCAAAAGGAGTTAAACATGCGACAACGTCGATGGGTCGAGCTCTTGAATGATTATGAATGCGCTATCAAATACTATCCGGGTAAGGCCAATGTGGTGGCCGACGCCCTCAGTCGAAAGGATACTACACCTAAGCGAGTGCGTGCGTTACAACTTACCATCCAATATAGTCTTCCTACTCAGATACGAAATGCTCAGGTTGAAGCATTGAAAGCAGAGAATGTCAGGGCCGAGTCCCTGCGAGGATCGAGGAAACGTTTAGAACAAAAGGAAGACGGCGCCTACTATGTAACAGGGCGCATCTGGGTCCCACTTTACGGAAACTTACGCGAGCTTGTGATGGATGAAGCGCACAAGTCTCGTTACTCAGTACATCCTGGTTCGGATAAGATGTACCACGACTTAAAGACTACATACTGGTGGCCTAGCATGAAAGCCAACATAGCAACCTACGTCAGTAAATGTTTGACTTGTGCGAGAGTCAAGATTGAATATCAGAAACCATCAGGCCTACTCCAACAACCAGAGATCCCGACATGGAAATAGGAGCAAATTTCCATGGATTTCGTTACTGGCCTGCCTAGATCTCAATGCGGAAATGACACTATTTGGGTTATAGTGGATCGATTGACCAAGTCTGCACATTTTCTGGCTATCAAGGAAACGGATAAGTTTTCTACTCTACCAGACGTCTACCTAAAGGAAGTAGTATAAAGGCACGGAGTGCCAACCTCCATCATTTCTGATCGTGACTCACGTTTTACATCTGAGTTGGGGCAAGCTATGCACAAGTCCTTTAGTTCTCGATTAGACATGAGCACGGCATATCATCCACAGATGGATGGGCAATCTGAACGCACCATCCAAACCCTTGAAGACATGCTTAGGGCATGTGTGATTGATTTTGGTAACGGCTGTGAGCTACATCTACCTCTAGTAGAATTTTCGTATAATAACAGCTATCACACCAGTATCCAGGCCGCTCCGTTTGAGGCATTGTATGGACGTAAATTCCGATCACCTCTTTGTTGGGCAGAAGTTGGTGACAGCCAAATCACAGGCCCAGAACTTGTGGTAGACACGACTGAGAAGATTGCTCAGATACGACAATGAATGGCGGCAGCTCGTGACCGTCAGAAAAGCTACGCTGATAAGCGCAGAAAACCACTCAAGTTCCTGGTTGGGGATCGGGTGCTACTCAAAGTCTCACCTTGGAAAGGTGTAGTTCGTTTTGGAAAACGAGGCAAACTTAATCCGCGTTATGTCGGACCGTTCGAAATCATTGAGAAAATTGGCAAAGTCGCTTACAAGTTGAATCTACCTGAAGAACTCAGCGGAGTTCACAACGCATTCCACGTGTTAAATCTGAAAAAGTGTCTATCAGATGAGACCCTCATAGTTCCCTTAAAGGAGCTCACAATCGACGACCTGTTGCGATTCATCGAGGAACCAGTTGAAATCACAGACCGAGACGTTAAGATTCTCAAGCGTACCAGAATACCCCTTGTTCGAGTTCGTTGGAACTCCCGTCGTGGCCCAGAGTATACCTGGGAACGAGAAGACCAAATGAAACACAAGTATCCCCAGTTGTTTGAGAAAAGTGCAACCACTACTGAGGCTGAAGCTACTGCAGAATTTCGGGACGAAATTTCCAAACCAATGGGGGGATGATGTGACACCCCAGGAAAAACCAGTAAACCACGCAACTTAACTAGCTTCCTCAGTAACCACGTGCTAAATTTCGGGAAGAAATTTTCTTAACAGGGGGAGAATGTGACAACCCTCATAATTACATGTATCCGTACGATTAATTAATATTAAATTGTGCTTAATGACTGTGCTTAATTACAACTGATGACGTAACTGCTTTATGATTTCTGCATCATACATACATACTAGTCTTGTTCAGAAAATTGACTAAATGATCCTGAATGCTTTCTTAAGTGTTGGGAATTATTAGTGTCACAAAAAGTTACATAAAAGACACTATACGGAACAACTTAGCACTTTAACGAACCGGTATCTAACCGGACATTACCCGGGACACCAAAATATTGCAAGAAACATTGTTTAATTATTTCTTGGCTAGTTATGATCCCCGTACACCATAACACCCACTAGAAATCTACTAACTAAAACATGTAACCTTATACTTAGAATTGAACTATTATTTACCTACTTACCATCAAAAGTTTCACTTAACCCCCCCCCCCCATGCCCATTTATGGTCCAAGGTGGACCCACCAAAATCACCACCATATCCCACTAGATCTTATATCATATTTTATGTGGATCTTGCTTGAGGATTTGAACAAAATATAGGATGAAATCTTATAGATATGGTGAATCCTTACTAGATCATCCAATATCATTCCATATCTTCAAAATCTTCACACTAACTCTCTCTCCCTCTCTCGGCTCACCTTAAGGCCACCACCACCACCACCATACAACCACCATATCCATCCACTTTCAAGCTCCATTCAAGTATTAGAAGATGTCTTGTGAAGATTGAAGCTTGAAGAACTTTCATCCATTGCTTTTATCATCCACTTTCATCACCTTTTCTCTAGTGATCTTCCTTAGCTTTAAGCTAGTTGTAAGACTTCTTTAAACTCTTGTTTACTTCATGTTTTAGTGGTTAAAGATTGTATTATGATAAAATAACTAGAACACTAAAAGACTTGAATCTTGAATCTTGAATCATGAGATGAAATATGATGATATGATGATATATTGTTAGATTGATGTTGTTTAGTAGATGGATGATGATTGCATGTTGATTTCTAGTAATATGATGATTGATCATCATATGGAACTTTATTAGAAAGTATGGTGATCGTATGTGTGCATTTTAGTGGCATTTAAGCTATAAAAATGCATGCTGAGTAACATTTACAGCCAACTTCAGTTGGCTGTAAAAGGACCGTTATAAATCGAAAAATTGATTTTCTGATGTCTAAATTATATATTTTCGAAAAACTCTTCAAATGGCACTGGAATCATATTTTTTTGAGGTCGTTTACTATTTTTAAAGGTCCGTTTTGTACAGTAGCAAAAGCTGCGTTTTTACTGCAGAAAATGTGTGTGATATTTTTCATCATAACTTGAAATCTGTGTACAATTAGCTCATGAAATTTTTACTGTAGATGACCACTGTTGTCTTTGTAATGCTCCAACAGGAATTTCATCAATCGGACTTACGATGTATTTTAAATGAATTATTCCGTGGACTGCAGTCAGAAAGTGACGAATCTGATTGCAGTCCGGTAAATGATTTTTTTATAAAATATTGGTAATGAATTGGATCCCGATATTTTTACACAGTAATATTAGGATTGTTTAAAACATTCTGTAAAAGTTTGGGAATTTTTGGAATAACTTAACTATTTTATTAAAATACCCGAAAACAGTCCAGTTTTGGATGTTTAAGCTGAAACAATATAACTAGTGATTTGCATGTCTAAATGTCGGTTATGTTATCCGATAATGATCTAACCTGTTATATGTCAATGAATGTGTTATGTGCAATATCGTATGCTTGCTCTTGAGTAGTTATAAGTGGAATGTTTATACGGGCGTGAAATGTTAACGTGAGTGCGTGCTATGTGATAGACGTGTAGCAACTTTGTGCTCTATTTGAAACCACTAAATGACTAACCGGTAATCATATTAGGATGTGATTGACCGACCTTGACTGTTAGCTATTTTTGAGAGTCAAACCGAGCAACCAAAGGTGAGTTCACACTCCTTCTAAGGCATGGGATTCCCGGTGGTTGGGAATGAGTTAAAGAACTAAAACGGAACCTACATATCCTCCTTGGGTAGGATATGTACCGCCATCCTCCATGGGTAGGATGCCAATATTAATCCTGCGTATTCTCCTTGGGTAGAATACGTACGTTCGTCCTCCTTGGGTAGGACAACAACCTTAAACTACTAGCCAAAACTCTATCACCTAAGTCCCTCATTTTATATCGACTTAATCGCCGAGGCCGATGGCGAGCGGGTCATTAGTTAATAGCGCTATTAGGTTTGACAAACCTCACACCGTGCCGGTAGGACGGGCGTGTACTAATGGATCATGGCAAACAGTCAATGATGATAGACATTGACTTAGGGCACAACTTACTTTCGTCAGTAGTCGATATGGTAACGGTCTAGTGGTTCACATGGGGAAGCCCCCACTAATTATGGATATGGTTTGGGAAAAACAAAGATACTGGTTAACTCGTGGTTTACGAAATAACTTACAGTTTTCAAAACAAACTTGCAAAACCAAACAACCAACTGTGAACTCGCTCAACTTTGTTGTTGACTCCTTGTTACATGCCTTGCAGGTCATTAGATGCTTATGGAGCTTGCACAGGGAGGAGTTGTTGTCACACCCTGGCTTTGCGGAAGCGTGGTTAGTTTTGGTGTGACTTCTTAATACCATAGCTTAATCATAACAAAGCTATATGAATTTAAAAACCATGCAAGTCATCATTAAGTTTAGAAATCAACGTACAATACCATTGTTTTAAACATACGACCATAACCTTGTTCAACAACATTACAACTAATAACAAAACATAAACGAGGGTTAAGGATTGTGTCTTGTCCAGGTAAGAGAACACAACCCCTAATCCTTGATGACTTCATGAAGATTGCAGCGGAAAACGTTCATACCGTGCCAGAATCCGTTAATTTCCTGAAATACATGTGAGTTGAAAAATCAACAATAATGTTGAGCGAGTTCATGTGCAAGTGAGTAAGTAAAAACACTTGTAAGTATAAAAGTTTCCTGGTATGTAGCAGTGTAAGAGGACTTGTGATCACCAATGGTTTGCAAGGCCATTAGCATGTCGTGAAATGCAAGTAAGTAAGATACAACCCTAGCCGATTTTGCGTTGGGTACCAAGTCACTCCGGATCCGTTCTGTTAGTCCTTCGAGAGGCCTGTTCTGTTGGACCGGGAGCTGGGCTCGCTACACCCAAATAGATCTACCGCTCGAGTCCCTCGGGGTTCTAACTACCCATCCACATGATCTAAACCTCCTTACGTTATTCATACCGTGTATAAAGTACTTGTAAACAAAGTAACATGTATTTCACCCCCGCAGTTAAGAAAACTGAAAACAGTTAGAGAAAAGGGGGACATGAACTCACAGTGGATGCGTAAACTCTATCAAGCGTCTCTGAAGCAGTAATCTGTGCAACGACCTACAAGTGCTAATTCTATTAGACGGACGGCCGTGCTTTAGCTTTACAGTTTATGTTTGCGGGAAATAGTTAGACAACTATTTCGTGTTACATTTTGTTTATGCTTGATAGTTATTCTTTTTCCCAAGGATGGGGGATACAATACATGTGCGTAAGTTACGTTTTATCAATCTTGTGGTAATGTAATCACCGGTGTAACTTATATGTTTATGGAAGCGTTCGCAAAGTTTTGGAATCATTAACGCTTGTAAATATTATTTTCACTCTAAAATAATATTTATGTATTTCACAAAATAATCATAAACAGTGTTGTGACAAATATATTTATCACGTTAATCTTTGTGAAAATCCCACCTCCGAATGTTTAGTAAAATATAGTACTGGCGAAATTTATGTTTCAAAAGTATGCCCAAAAATAGTTCTAACACTTGTTGTGTAAAAAGTCTAAGTGTTAGGTTTTTAGAAAATTTCGCCAGAGTTTCCTCTGTAACTGGAGGTGGCCACGCTTTTAAGCGTATCATTTTCTTTTAATAAATCAACTCAATCAACTTCTTTATTCAATCAAACAATTTCCGACACATCAAACTAGTCAACAAGTATGTAAATTTGCATAATCGCATGAACTTGCAGTTTTTCCGCATTAATAATGTAAATCATCCTTATATATGTAGATCTCTATATAAAGTAACTTTAATCTTGTAAAAATCTCGTGTTTAGAGAAAACCGTCTTTACAACTTCTAGTAACAAGTGACAAATACACTTCTTTGTCGGATCTCTTTATTTTACAAGTGTCTATACACTTGTGGTTTATAAAATCATATTTATTAGTGCAAGACCCATCTTTTAGAATAACATGATTTCTTTAAAGTGTGGTCTTTCAAAAATACCACTTGCGGATACGTAGATCCGCTAGTTTTAAACACCATTTTACCGGTTAAAACACTTTTACACAAGTCAAATATTTCTCTACAAGTTCATGTCTCTAAAATGTGGTAGTGTTTCACTTTTAACCCTTGTATCTTTCAAAAACAAGCTTATGTGATGATACGTGATTTTACAAAGTCGGGTTAAACGAAGATTTGAGCTACCACATTATAGATCGGGTCACAATAAGCACAAATTTCAAGTCCTACGACTTTTACACAAGACATATGCTATTAACCTCCATTTTAGTGATTTTACTAGACTTTAAAGATTCAAAACGCATGTTAACGATATTTAACCGACGAAAGTTCTTTTAACCACTTTAGATGAGCTTAAAAACAAGATTTAAAGGTTATACCTCTAGCTCAAGGCTAGGGAAGATTCGTGATGAAAAACGCGTGGATAAAAGCCAACGAGAGTGGTCCTTCGCGTTCCGCTTGCACCAAAGCTCCTTATACGTGTCTTGTGATGTTTGAATGATCTTGGAATGATGGAAGCAAGAACCGAAAGTATGATGTGTGTGTGTGTGGTGTTCGGCCGTGAGCCACAAAGAAGAGAAGAGAGAGTGATTTGTTGAGTTGTGAAGTGATTATGTTATGATAATCTCTAGTATTTATAATCAATTCTTGTGCCATTGTCCATTGGATAAAGTGTAGTGTAGATTTTAGACAAAATAAGATTGACCAAGATCACCAAGTACAATGTGGAGCTCCCTAGGTAACCGATCGGTTGGGGGGGGGGGTCCTCTTGTTCGATTGTAAGTAGTGATAGTGAAAATAGTAAAGTTTTCATGTTCCGGGTAAAGTCCGGGTGTCCGGTTGGATAGTAATCCGTTAAAGTGTTACAAAAGACTTTAAAGTGTCGTTATTACATCTTTAGTGACACAATTTGTTTTCCCGACACTTTAGAAAGTGTCTAGTGATATTTTCTCATTTTTGGCACTTTACTAGTCAGCTAGAAGCTGGTTAAATTATTTAAAGTGCTGTGTTTGGTACTTAAAGTACGTTCTGGCACATCCGAATCAGTGTATCTTATCCCCTAGAGACGCGGTAACACAACCCTTATATCCTACACTCACTACCAGTGTAGCCAAAATATATGAGGCTCTTAACAGGCCTTGAGGCAGTATTTGCCTGATGCTGGTTATATCAGCATGTTCACTGTGTATCCGTTTGGTGCTACTGTGCTTTTTGTGCATCATGTTTGTCACTAGGGTTCAGCACGTAAATAATGTAGTGACAGCAAATAAAGTATGATGCAAGTAAGTGCATGTATCAGTATGCAGGTAGCAGTTTATCAGCTAGTTTCAATCAAGCACAGTAATCAAGTAATAATTAATCATTAATTAAGTTGTACGGATACCTGGTTTTGTGCGGGTTGTCACATTCTCCCCCCGTTAAATAAATTTCGTCCCGAAATTTTAAGTTCTGCTTGTAGATGCAGTGTTCTTGGGAAATAAGTGGGGGTACTTTTCCTTCATCCGGTCCTCACGCTCCCATGTGAATTCAGGACCATGTCTGGCATTCCAACGTACCTTGACGAGTTTGACACTGCTCCGGCGGGTCTTGTTAACTTTCCAATCCGTGACCTCGACAGGTTCTTCAACGAAGTGGAGCGTGTCGTCCATATGAATCTCGTCGATAGGAATGGCAACGTCAACTTGAGTTGGACTTTTCTTTAAATTGGATACATGAAATGTATCGTGAACACTATTTAGTTCAGCAGGTAGGTCCAACTTGTATGCTACTGTCCCAATTCTCTCCAGAATTCTAAAGGGACCAATGTAGCGTGGATTCAACTTTCCTCGCTTTCCAAAGCGCGCTACCCCTTTCCAGGGTGAAACCTTCAATAATACCATCTCTCCGACTTGGAAGTCCACATGCTTCCGGTTTGGATCCGCGTAGGCCTTTTGCCTGTGGCGAGCGGCTTCGATGCGTTTAAGAATTTGCGCGATCTTATCTGTCGTCTCTTGGACGATCTCGGGACCAGCAAGCTGCCTATCACCTGCGTCAGACCAACATAGTGGGGATCGGCACTTGCGTCCGTATAGGGCCTCAAAAGGCGCAACACCAATACTGGTGTGGTAGCTGTTGTTATATGAAAATTCGACCAAGGGTAAGTGTTTATCCCAGCTACCTCCTAAATCCATAACACATGCCCTCAGCATGTCCTCCAACGTTTGTATTGTTCGCTCGCTCTGGCCATCAGTTTGCGGATGGAATGCAGTGCTCAGATTCAATTGTGAGCCAAAAGATTCTTGGAAAGATTGCCATATTCTTGACACAAATCTTCCGTCTCTATCAGAGATGATCGAGAGTGGTACTCCATGTCGTGCTACGATCTCTCTCATGTAAATTTCCGCAAGTTTACTAGTACTGTCTTTCTCCCTGATTGGCAGAAAATGTGCGGACTTTGTTAGGCGGTCTACAATCACCCAAATCATATCATGGCCTCTTGGCGTTCTTGGCAGTTTTGTAACAAAATCCATTGAGATTTGTTCCCATTTCCATTTGGGAATCTCAGGTTGTTGCAGAAATCCCGAAGGCTTCTGGTACTCTGCCTTGACCTTAGCGCCCGTTAAACATTTGCTCACATAGACAGCAACGTCGCCTTTCATCCTAGGCCACCAATAGTAATCTTTAAGATCCTGGTACATCTTATCCGATCCAGGGTGGATAGAGTACCGTGACTTGTGCGCTTCGTCGAAAATAACTTCCCTTAATCCACCAAACAGAGGAACCCAAATCCTTTTCTCAAAATGTAACGTCCCTTCCTCGTTTGGTACCAAAAGCTTCTCCATTCCCCGGAGATATTCCTCCTCAAGGTTTCCCTTCTTGAGAGCTTCCTTTTGTGCAGCACGAATGCGCGGGGGAAGGTCGGTTCGTACAATCATTTCCAAAGCTCTAACCCTTATGGGCTTGATTCTTTCTTTACGACTTAGGGCATCGGCTACTACGTTCGCCTTTCCCGGGTGATACTTGATCTCGCAGTCGTAATCGTTTAGTAACTCAACCCATCGTCTTTGCCTCATATTTAACTCCTTCTGGTTAAATATATGTTGTAGGCTCTTGTGATCTGTGAAAATTGTGCACTTCGTACCATACAGGTAGTGCCTCCAGATTTTTAGTGCAAAAACCACTGCGCCAAGCTCTAAATCATGTGTGGTATAATTCTTCTCGTGCACTTTCAGCTGGCGTGATGCGTAAGCAATGACCTTTTGGCGTTGCATCAACACACATCCCAATCCCTGACGCGATGCGTCGCAGTATACCACAAAATCGTCGGTACCTTCCGGTAGAGCTAAGATTGGCGCGTTGCAGAGCTTATCTTTCAATATCTGAAACGCTTCGTCCTGTTTGATTCCCCAATCAAACGTCTTATCCTTCTGGGTCAGGAGCGTCAACGGTTGAGCGATTTTCGAAAAATCCTCGATGAACCTTCGATAGTAGCCAGCCAAACCCAAGAATTGTCGAATCTCGGTTGGCGTTGTAGGCGTCTCCCAATTCTTGATTGCCTCGATCTTTGTGGGATCAACATGAATTCCATCTCCATTAACCACATGTCCAAGAAACTGGACTTCGCGTAGCCAAAACTCGCACTTGGAGAATTTGGCGTACAGTTGCTCCTTCTTTAGCAGCTCCAAAATGGTTCTAAGATGTTGTTCGTGTTCAGCCTTCGTCTTTGAGTAAATCAGGATGTCGTCGATGAATACAATCACGAACTTGTCTAAGTATGGCTTGCAAACTCTATTCATCAAGTCCATAAACACTGCAGGCGCATTGGTTAAACCAAATGGCATCACGAGGAACTCGTAGTGTCCATAACGAGTTCGGAAGGCTGTTTTCGGGATACTTTCCTCCTGTATCCTTAATTGATGGTATCCAGATCGAAGATCGATCTTAGAGTAACAGCTTGAACCTTGAAGTTGATCGAACAGATCGTCGATCCTTGGCAGTGGATACCTGTTCTTTATCGTCAGCTTGTTCAATTCTCTGTAGTCAATACACATACGGAAACTTCCGTCTTTCTTCTTGACAAACAAGACCGGAGCTCCCCAAGGCGAGAAGCTTGGTCGGATAAAACCTTTATCTAACAGCTCCTGAAGCTGTGTTGACAATTCCTGCATCTCTGATGGAGCAAGTCTGTATGGTGCCTTAGCCACAGGCGCGGCGCCTGGAACTAAGTCAATGTGAAACTCCACTTGCCTCTGAGGTGGCAGTCCAGGTAAGTCTTCTGGGAAGACTTCTGGATACTCCCTTACGACAGGGATGTCTTCGATTGTTGGCTCGGCAGCCTTCTTGTCTACGATGTGTGCCAGAAAAGCAACACATCCTTTCCGTAAACACTTCCTTGCCTTCAAGCAGCTGATGAATCTTAGCGGTGTGTCACGCTTCTCTCCGTGAACCACAATTGTCTCACCATCGTCAGTTGGGATACGAACAACTTTCTCGTGACATACTATCTCCGCCTTGTTCCTGGATAACCAATCCATTCCTACTACCACGTCGAAGCTTCCCAATGGGACCGGTAGTAGATCCAGAGTAAACTCGCGCTCTCCCAATTCTATCACACAACCTCTGATTACTTCGTCGGCTCCAACTAACTTTCCATTAGCTAATTCGATCGAGTAGGGTATGTCTAACTTATTAGCAGCTAACCCAAGCATATTCTTAAATTCTAGCGATACGAAGCTATAATCGGCACCAGTATCAAATAAAACGGATGCATAGCGTTGATTGATAGGGAACGTACCCGTAACAACATTTGGATCTTGACGTGCTTCTCTAGCTTCAAGTTGGAACACTCTACCACGGGCTTGATTCAGTGTTGGGCAATTCTTCTTAAAATGCCCGATTTCCCCGCAATTGTAGCATCCGAGCCTTTGCCCATTACCATCCCCATTTCCAGCTGGGGTGTTGTTCTGGTTGGCATTGCCAGCCTGGTTTGCATTGTTGCTTCGGTTTCTGTTTCCTCCAAAATTTCCTTGCTGGCGATTCCCATTTCCACCACGGTTATCATTTCTATTTCCATATCCTCCCTGGCCTCCACGGCCAGTGCCAACCCAACAGGTGTCCTTAGAGTGACCACGTTTCCCACATGCTTCACACACTTTTAGCCCACAATGACCAGAATGGTGACGCTGGCAGGCATTACACCTGGGATGGGTGCCCATATATCCCTTTCCTCTTCTTCCACTGCCAGCTGCACCCTGAGCTGGCGTGCTTGGTGCTCCTCTCTTACCATCACCGCTAGCACTTAGCTTGAAGTTCGAAAACTTTCTTTTGTTACTTCCGGACGACTCAACATGCGTCTCTTTCTCCTTCGCCTTTACATCACCAAACTTGTTTAAACGAATCCCCTCCTCGGTGAGAGCCACGCTCAAATCGATGGCTTCAGTGATAGTCGCTGGTTTGGAGGAGGTTACCATGCTTATTATTTGGGGAGCCAAACCCCAAATGAAGCGCTCGATTCGTTTGTATTCAGGCGTAACCATGTAAGGAACCACTTGAGATAGGTCATGAAACCTCTGAACGTACTCTGCTACTTTCGGACCATCCATCTTTAAGTGCCAGAATTCAGTCTCCAACCTCTGAATTTCTGCGCGTGAACAGTACTTCTTGCGCATCAGTTCTTTCAATTCGGCCCAAGTCAGGGCGTAGGCGGCAGCTTCGCCTAAGGTTTGGACTTGTAAGTTCCACCAAGATAGGGCTCCGTCGAGAAATAGCCCTGAAATGTATGTGACTTGTTGGTCCTCAGCACACTTGCTCATGCGTAAGACAGAATCGGTTTTCTCAGCCCAGCGGGTAAAGGCAACTGCACCTCCTGTGCCATTGAAGTTAACTGGTTTGCAGTCTAAGAACTGCTTGTAGGTGCATCCTGCACGTATGTTAAAACATGTGTTTGGCATTAGCATCATTGCTAAAGATGTCCAGCTAGGACATGGTAGGTTCGAATGGCGTGGTATAACCGTGAGGTGGATTGTTATTGCCTTGATTAACACTTCCGCTCCCTCCTGGCTGAGAAGCTGCGTACTGCGCTATGGCAGCAGCAATGACTTGTTGTAGCTCTTCCTGAGTGGTAGGCATAGGCTGTTGTTGTCGTCTTGGCGGCATCTTTCTAACAGATGGTTTAAGTTGGTTAGGCCATAGAAGGCTCCGATGTATAATACGTAAATCAGTTCGTAATATAGCGTACGTATATAACGGTAGTAATAGTATAATCACACAGCATCACATGTTATCACATATCACAAATATCAATCACACAACATCCCATACCATAACAATGCAAATAAGTAATCAAGCGAATCCAAAATATGGTGAGAAAACTGCGATTGCCATAATAATGAGACCACATCGTAAGTGTATACATACAATCATCAATCACTGGGGCTACATCACCCCTGTCAAAAGCTACATCAGTATCAATACAACATCAAGTACATAACAAAAGTCAAATCATAACGTAGTCTCCTCAAAAATGCTGTGCAAGTAAAAGCAATCGCCGCCTTCTCACTCGCCTACCCATGTGGCATCGATGAGCTCTAAGCAGATGGTGGTGGTGGAGGAGGAAAACGGGTATAAAACAAACGGCGCATCTCTAGCCAATCTGCCTCCATCGCCTGCTGCGTGCGAATAACGGAGGCAATCTGCTGCTCCAAAGTAGCAAGACGAGCAGCATAGTCAGGGGGTAATGGTCGAAACGGCTGTAACGGAGAGGGTACCCGGCCATGGCACTGACATGGCTGCAGGCGGGCTCTCTCCAACTCCTGTAGTCGCTGCTCATGCGACTCATGCTGGTGTACAAATGACATCAATACATCCTCGATAGTGTGTCCCACGTGGAACCTGTGGTATGGATCAGTGGGTGGCATAGGGGAAAATGGTGACCACAGCAGTGGCTCACGTGTGGGGTCAAAGGGTGCCATCCCAAAAGGAGCAGTAATAGGTGGAACAAAAGGCATCTGTGGTAAGAAAGGCATGGGCATCGGTACATGCCCTGATGGGTGGGCTGAAGAGCCCTCTCCAGGCCCTGCTGGAGGTATAAACATGGGAACCTGAAACGAAAAGTCGACGTGTGGTGCAACAGAAACCTGTGGAGGGAATGGGGGAACGTCCTCGTCTGCTGGTATCCAGCCATGCTGGGCAGACTCGTCCGGTGGATCCATATGAGCTGCGAATGGTGCATGTCCGGGCTCTATGGGAACGGGATCAAATAAAGGGGCTACAACAGGTGCCAAGTGGTCAAATGGTGGGTCAACAGGTGCAGCAACAAGGGGTAGAGGATCAATGGGATCGACAGGGATATGATCGTCTGCAATCAAAGGAACATCTAGGTGGTGATCAACAGCAATGGGCTCAAGGGGTATATCAGCATGCATAGGGTCATGCTCCGGTAAAGGATCAAGAGCAGCTGCCTGCTCAGGGGCAACGGCAGGCTCGGCGTCATCAAAAGCCATATCAAAGTCAAAGTCAGGATCAATAGGATCAAAAGGGTCAACAGGATCCGCTGGATCCTCCATGAACTGGTCCATCGGAACAAACTCCAAGTCACGATCAGGGTCGAACCCTGGGGGAAACATAGGGTCGGAATCCTCCACGTCCTCGTGGTCAAAAGTGGGACTGGAGATGGGGGCGACAGAAGATGCATGATCAGAATCTGACTCGTGAGAGTAGTGCTGCGCACTAAGGGTATGTGTCGGTGCAGAAGCCACAGACTCAGAGGAGTCCTGGGCTGGGGAAAGTGCAGGTGCCTCCGCAGCCGGAGCATCTGCAATCAGTAGAGGGGCAACAGCGGGTAGGGCCTCGCCCTGAACGTCCTCCATAGGCTCCACCTCGAACAAGTCGACGTCGTCCTCGTCGCCGTCGAAAGGTAACTCCTGAATAGGGTAAGCAGCGAGGGGTATGGGAGCAGGGATCACCGCTAGTGGCAAATCCCCGGCCGGAATATCAATAGGGGGCTCATCGTCGCCATCAGGTAGGGCGAATGGCTGGAAGTCGTCATCGTCGGTACTGGTAAAGTCTGACGTGTACACCTCGTGCTCCGAGGACTCTAAATCATCTGACACAACATGCCTGGGGTTGGTGATGTCTGAACCACCTGAATCAGCCGGATCCATGTATCTGTAACATAAACACAAGTATGCACAACCAGTCAATCACATAATCAGATAATCACATAAGTCACCAAGTAGGGCATCACATAATTTCTCCTAGTCTTACTAGTCAAAACCATCTAGTCTACAAGACTGTTCTATCCTTCACTTAAACCAGACCTCGATCCTCCAGATCGAACCTTATAACAAATCAACGTGCTCAACTACCTTATTCACCTCGATCCTCCAGATCGAACCTTATAACAAACCAACGTGCTCAACTACCTTAACCATCTCGATCCTCCAGATCGATCCTCAGCCCTCCAAGCTGAACTTATAATTAATAAAATGTGCTCAACATTTGTTTGTAAAAAGTGTGGATCTGGACTTAAGTGGTATGCAGAAAAATGTTTTCGTGAGAGCCCTAGTGATCATAGTCTAGACTCGAGACAGAATCCTAGTTCGCTATGATCAGAGCTCTGATACCAAGCTGTCACACCCTGGCTTTGCGGAAGCGTGGTTAGTTTTGGTGTGACTTCTTAATACCATAGCTTAATCATAACAAAGCTATATGAATTTAAAAACCATGCAAGTCATCATTAAGTTTAGAAATCAACGTACAATACCATTGTTTTAAACATACGACCATAACCTTGTTCAACAACATTACAACTAATAACAAAACATAAACGAGGGTTAAGGATTGTGTCTTGTCCAGGTAAGAGAACACAACCCCTAATCCTTGATGACTTCATGAAGATTGCAGCGGAAAACGTTCATACCGTGCCAGAATCCGTTAATTTCCTGAAATACATGTGAGTTGAAAAATCAACAATAATGTTGAGCGAGTTCATGTGCAAGTGAGTAAGTAAAAACACTTGTAAGTATAAAAGTTTCCTGGTATGTAGCAGTGTAAGAGGACTTGTGATCACCAATGGTTTGCAAGGCCATTAGCATGTCGTGAAATGCAAGTAAGTAAGATACAACCCTAGCCGATTTTGCGTTGGGTACCAAGTCACTCCGGATCCGTTCTGTTAGTCCTTCGAGAGGCCTGTTCTGTTGGACCGGGAGCTGGGCTCGCTACACCCAAATAGATCTACCGCTCGAGTCCCTCGGGGTTCTAACTACCCATCCACATGATCTAAACCTCCTTACGTTATTCATACCGTGTATAAAGTACTTGTAAACAAAGTAACATGTATTTCACCCCCGCAGTTAAGAAAACTGAAAACAGTTAGAGAAAAGGGGGACATGAACTCACAGTGGATGCGTAAACTCTATCAAGCGTCTCTGAAGCAGTAATCTGTGCAACGACCTACAAGTGCTAATTCTATTAGACGGACGGCCGTGCTTTAGCTTTACAGTTTATGTTTGCGGGAAATAGTTAGACAACTATTTCGTGTTACATTTTGTTTATGCTTGATAGTTATTCTTTTTCCCAAGGATGGGGGATACAATACATGTGCGTAAGTTACGTTTTATCAATCTTGTGGTAATGTAATCACCGGTGTAACTTATATGTTTATGGAAGCGTTCGCAAAGTTTTGGAATCATTAACGCTTGTAAATATTATTTTCACTCTAAAATAATATTTATGTATTTCACAAAATAATCATAAACAGTGTTGTGACAAATATATTTATCACGTTAATCTTTGTGAAAATCCCACCTCCGAATGTTTAGTAAAATATAGTACTGGCGAAATTTATGTTTCAAAAGTATGCCCAAAAATAGTTCTAACACTTGTTGTGTAAAAAGTCTAAGTGTTAGGTTTTTAGAAAATTTCGCCAGAGTTTCCTCTGTAACTGGAGGTGGCCACGCTTTTAAGCGTATCATTTTCTTTTAATAAATCAACTCAATCAACTTCTTTATTCAATCAAACAATTTCCGACACATCAAACTAGTCAACAAGTATGTAAATTTGCATAATCGCATGAACTTGCAGTTTTTCCGCATTAATAATGTAAATCATCCTTATATATGTAGATCTCTATATAAAGTAACTTTAATCTTGTAAAAATCTCGTGTTTAGAGAAAACCGTCTTTACAACTTCTAGTAACAAGTGACAAATACACTTCTTTGTCGGATCTCTTTATTTTACAAGTGTCTATACACTTGTGGTTTATAAAATCATATTTATTAGTGCAAGACCCATCTTTTAGAATAACATGATTTCTTTAAAGTGTGGTCTTTCAAAAATACCACTTGCGGATACGTAGATCCGCTAGTTTTAAACACCATTTTACCGGTTAAAACACTTTTACACAAGTCAAATATTTCTCTACAAGTTCATGTCTCTAAAATGTGGTAGTGTTTCACTTTTAACCCTTGTATCTTTCAAAAACAAGCTTATGTGATGATACGTGATTTTACAAAGTCGGGTTAAACGAAGATTTGAGCTACCACATTATAGATCGGGTCACAATAAGCACAAATTTCAAGTCCTACGACTTTTACACAAGACATATGCTATTAACCTCCATTTTAGTGATTTTACTAGACTTTAAAGATTCAAAACGCATGTTAACGATATTTAACCGACGAAAGTTCTTTTAACCACTTTAGATGAGCTTAAAAACAAGATTTAAAGGTTATACCTCTAGCTCAAGGCTAGGGAAGATTCGTGATGAAAAACGCGTGGATAAAAGCCAACGAGAGTGGTCCTTCGCGTTCCGCTTGCACCAAAGCTCCTTATACGTGTCTTGTGATGTTTGAATGATCTTGGAATGATGGAAGCAAGAACCGAAAGTATGATGTGTGTGTGTGTGGTGTTCGGCCGTGAGCCACAAAGAAGAGAAGAGAGAGTGATTTGTTGAGTTGTGAAGTGATTATGTTATGATAATCTCTAGTATTTATAATCAATTCTTGTGCCATTGTCCATTGGATAAAGTGTAGTGTAGATTTTAGACAAAATAAGATTGACCAAGATCACCAAGTACAATGTGGAGCTCCCTAGGTAACCGATCGGTTGGGGGGGGGGGTCCTCTTGTTCGATTGTAAGTAGTGATAGTGAAAATAGTAAAGTTTTCATGTTCCGGGTAAAGTCCGGGTGTCCGGTTGGATAGTAATCCGTTAAAGTGTTACAAAAGACTTTAAAGTGTCGTTATTACATCTTTAGTGACACAATTTGTTTTCCCGACACTTTAGAAAGTGTCTAGTGATATTTTCTCATTTTTGGCACTTTACTAGTCAGCTAGAAGCTGGTTAAATTATTTAAAGTGCTGTGTTTGGTACTTAAAGTACGTTCTGGCACATCCGAATCAGTGTATCTTATCCCCTAGAGACGCGGTAACACAACCCTTATATCCTACACTCACTACCAGTGTAGCCAAAATATATGAGGCTCTTAACAGGCCTTGAGGCAGTATTTGCCTGATGCTGGTTATATCAGCATGTTCACTGTGTATCCGTTTGGTGCTACTGTGCTTTTTGTGCATCATGTTTGTCACTAGGGTTCAGCACGTAAATAATGTAGTGACAGCAAATAAAGTATGATGCAAGTAAGTGCATGTATCAGTATGCAGGTAGCAGTTTATCAGCTAGTTTCAATCAAGCACAGTAATCAAGTAATAATTAATCATTAATTAAGTTGTACGGATACCTGGTTTTGTGCGGGTTGTCACAGTTGTAACATCTGTGCTTGTAATCATTGTGAACAGTTCGGTTATCAATAAAACAAAGTTATTTGATCCCAATGTTAGTTTGGTTATGTTTTACTTTTTTCATGTTTTGACTGTTGTTCAATTTCAAACTCTACATCGCTTTCTGGAGAGTTATACGCAAACTGGTGCGTAAGCGTAATCAGTTTAACGCGACAAATACTCCGGAACATCAACATATACTTAACATACCTTAAATAACCTTTACATAAATTAGAAATAAGTTTTGAAGGCTTTGGTATGGCAAAAACAAGTTAATTCGCCTACGGGGACTAAATTTGACAAACTGCGAAAGTATGCCAATTTGAACTGTAACAGACATTCCAAAACATGACCATAAGTTAAACACACCTTAAATATCCTTTATATAGCTTAGAAATAGGCTTTGAGGGGTTCGGTATGCTAATATAAACTTTTGGGTCATTCAGGGACTAAAAGCGTCAAAAAGTGCATAAGTTTGCATTTTCGCGCATAACTCACGTTCTGAATACATTCGGACATCCAAAAAAATTATCTAAGCACTAAAATATTTTATTTTAGTGTTTGGCATGAGAAAAATCCATTCGTCACGCAATTTGGATCGTTTTTCGCGCTTATGCGCATTCCGTCGTAATTAACCGAACATCGCGATCGTACGACCAAACGAACCGACATCCGTGATGTTTTCATGCATATTTCATGTTCCCTATGTCTTAACATCATTTTGTAGCTTGAAATCGGGTTTGACGGGTGTTAGAAGTGCCGTTACGCAACGAAACAAGGTGCAGGGACCAAAACTGCCATTTCAGCAAACTTGATGGCTTACGGACCGTAAGCCCTCAACCTTACGGTCCGTAAGGGACTCCCAGCACATCAGAATCTTCTAAACAGGCTGTTAACAGCTGTTACCCACTCCCAAACCCAGTGCCACATGTTAATCCCTGATGGTGGGGGGCCAATTGATGTTCCATAACATTCCAACAAGTGTAGGGGTGAGATTATATCACGGTTTTCAAGAAACAATCTTAATGGTTTGAGAAATCCTATAAATACCCAACCCCCCTTCCTTGCAAAACCCACAAAATCTGATCTAAAAGCTCTAAGTTGAAGCCATTGCTTCATACCTGAGCTACTTGGATCAAGATTAGCTTTCGGGGACCCTTTGTAAGTGTTCCTTCGTTCTTTTTATTCTTTTAGCGTTAAAAGTCAACTTTGTTTGACTTTCTACGTTGACCAGTTTATGGTCAATGCGAAGTTCATTTGAACTTCATAACGTGAGCGTAATCACGATGGTTATAGTCCTTAGTGACTATACCTACTGATTACCACGTTATCTAGGCTCAGTGACGAGTCGTAGTTTCGGCCAAAATGCGCATTCTTGTGTATTTTGTAACCAAACTACTCTTAGGTATCAAAACCATTTGTTTTGATACCAAACATGTTTTCTAAACTTAGTTAAGCATGTTTTAACATGCTTAGCTCGTCACTTTTAGCTTTGTGCTTGCCTAGGGTCGTAAAGGTAAGCGATCTAAACAATCGCTTATACTTTCGAACCCGACCCGTTTGGTCAATCATTAGGATCCGACCAAATACATTAGGTGACCATAGTTGTATAGGGAATAACCTTCCGAGGTTATACCTTATGGTCACATCGTTTGAGTAGTTGTATGATAGGTAGTATATATGCCTTAGGTAAATTACCAAAATGCCCTTTAAATGCCAAAATTCATTTTAAGCATATGTAACATAACTTTTGGTATCTAAACTGATTTGGTAATAATATTAGACATGTTAAGGCATATTTTACTTATCATAGGACTAGTTAGGCATTCCGAACGCGTTTTACGCGAACGACGCGTTAAAGTAGCATAAGCTACCTAAACGGGTCGTAATGGGTCGTAAGCACTTAGGTTAGGTTTCATTTTAGAATGAAGGACTTGTTAAACTATAATACATGAGTTTCCATACTCGTTTGGTTTACGAACCCTCATTCTATCCGATCCTCCAATTTAGGTCTGGTGTATTAATGTAGTTACCTATATTAGGTACCGTTTGATATCCGTAATCTCTAGCATTGCTTGGTTGTTACTCAAGGACTACTAAGCAATCTCAAGTGAGTACATAGACCCCTCTTTTACTGTTTTCCAAACATTTTGGGGTGAAACACATGTGCCTACTTGTTACTTTCGTGCCTTTCATGCTTTTATATCATATGCTTGTTATGTTCATTAGTACATTATAGTACATGATTTCATTACATTTTATGCTATGTATGTCCATTGTGTGCATACTTAGTACATTGTTTTACATTACATTTCACGCTATGTATGTTCATTTGATTACATACTTAGTGCATTGTTTTCACATGCTTACATTTTTTGTATGACATTTGGTTTGTTTAAATGGGATAAAAATACATTCATTAACATTAGCTACGCCATTCGTTAGTAGGTAGTGGTACCATAGGAATTGACAACTTCCGTTCCTGACATCCTAGGTATGTTTGGATGGAAGGAATGACCGAATTCGATAAACATAACACATATAAACCTTTAATTTGTTTAAAGGTCTATCACCACAGTCACAAGGCTTGGATGTATGCACTTTCACAATACCGCATAGATGTTTGTATCAGTATAGCATGCATTTGTTCCACAAAACATAACTTTGACTTAAACTATGTTTAATTCAATACCCTGTTTTTGTGCATTTTACCTATGGTTTAGTTGATATATTTCACATGCCATACATGATATTTTTGGATACACATTATATGATTTACATTAAACATAAACATTTTGACATTGATATACACATTTGATGATTTACATTAGACATGGACATTTTGATATGGTTTACACAATAACACTTGACAATTGATTTATACATGAACAATTTACATTGGTGGTTGGTTTGGGTAAATGATTTGAGTAACGAGGCGTGTGTAATATGATACAAACATGGTGGATACGCCGCTGGTACTTCCTATATATAAGTGTTTGTATAATATTACATATCGTAGCGTTATTTAAATCATTTCAGTATAGACATATTACATTTTACACAAATAACATATTTTTCAAGACATTGTTTTATACAACTCATTTTACTGGGTTATTTCATTAACCATACACCTTTCTTTTATATAATCGGATTTCTTATCGAGTTTTCATATGATTTATAAAAGAAAACACTTAACAAGATTCATGACTAATTTTTATTAAACCTTTCTTCTAAAAACCCAAGTCATGAATCCTATTTTCACAAAACCTATGTATCTCACAGGCATTTTTATGCTGACGTACCTATTTTCACATGTGTTTTCAGGAGCTGTTGCTTAGGATGATGATCGTGACACTAGGGTGGACCAGTGCCTTAGAGACTTAAAATAAAGATAGAACTAGTTTAATTATGTTCTGAACTCTTTATTTCATGTTTAAAGACAATGTAACACTCTTGTTTGATAAATAAAATATAACTTTGTATGCCATGGTTGAGAAACAATAATTCTGTTACAACACTCCCCGACGTTTCCGCCACGATTTGATGTTTTAACGTGGTCGGGGTGTGACAGGAGTGGTCGTTGTGGGACATGGACTGTTGAGTCTCATGTCGAACTTTTAAACTTAATGAACTTATTGCTTATGTTTGGGTTTTATATTTTATGCTTCCGCTGATAACTTAAAGTTGGTTACTTTCTTTTGGACACCAATTATATTGTGGTTGCTTTTATTTACTTAATTACGTTGTTCAATATGATTGGTGGCTTGATCCTGGTCATGTCACGCCTCCAAGCGGTGATACTCCGCATGTGGATTTTGGGGGTGTGACAATTTGGTGCGACCTGGGTTCAAACCACGCGAACTGAAGTCACTTCTTGTGAACTGAATGTCACTTCGTGCGAATTGGATCACTTCGCATGACCTGGTTCATCTCCAATCAAACTGAACTCACACGAACTGGGGGGTTTTCACGTGATTTCGGACAAAAAATTCATGATTTTAACAAGTTTTAGGTCGAATTAAGTTCTGATTTCTTCAAGGATTTTTTAAAACTATGTTTTACGTATTATATGTGAAAATCAAGTCATTTTAACCGTGAAATCTTTCTGATTGGATGAAAACGTGAAGAAGAATGAGTAGAAATCAGAATTTAATGGTGAAAACAAGCTGAAATGGTAAGAACTCTTCCTCCTGAGCTCTGATACCACTTGTAGGATCGGGGTTTCGACCTAATGAGTCGATGAGAAGAGTTCTAATCAAAACCAAATGCGGAATTCGATGATTCGGACTTCATTGCAGCTTGTTTAACACTAGGAATCACTTTAAATGTCTTGTATATTGATTTGAAAGCTTTACAGACCACTTGACACTTCGGCAGCACCTCTGCTCCGGAATCAGCAATGTTACAAATGACAAATCAAGCTCAGCTATATATAGAGTTTGCCAGTTCGCATGAAACAGACATCACCAGTTCAGGCGAAGTGCCACTTCGTACGAACTGGCAAAGCCAGTTCGTGTGAACTGGACTGACTACTCCAAAACCCTAATTTCTAGACTGCTAAGGTTCAGTTTATCCTATCTAGATACAAGACTCGATACAAGATGAAGTCGACAGACATATGCACAAACATTTTACATCTGAAAAAACAAACACCACCTTAGTATCATCACAATCAAAATGTATCAAATAACTACAATGTATAAGAAATAAAATACCTATATGTATAAAAAATGGATGTATCATATATATACATATTTAAAAATATATAAGAAATTATATCGAGTATACAATCGGGTAAACGAGTTCACTTTATCGGGTAATCGGGTCGGGTAAACATATATATCACCAAATCCCAAACTCATCCCAAACCCGCAAAAAAAATAAAAGCTAGTCCCAAACCTGTCCCACCGACCCCATACCTATCCCAAATGTGTTGGGTTTTGAGTACCCATCGGGTTCGGGTTCGATTGCTATTCCTATAGGGCATGAATCTATTTAGAGTAAATTCCTATTTTGGACCCTACGGTTTGAGACATTTAACCCTTATGGCCCAAAAAGAATCTTTTGACATACCAACCCCTGACATTTATTTTCTAAATGTTTTGGCCCCTTGACACCAAGGGTGTAAGGGGTGTATGCCTAATGAGATGGGGCAAACTTTCCACCCACCTAATCATATTGTGTTATGCCATTTTCCCTTCCATTCTCCCCTCTTACCCAAAAACACAATGGGTGGTTTCCCCCAAACCATTTAAAGAAAAACAAACAAAACATGATTGGTTGAGAAGATTCTGGGCGATATTGGGCCCCACCACTTACCTATCTCCTTTATCTTTTCCGCATGCGGCAATCTTTCCCTGCAATCCTTTTACCGCGCGGCATATCTTTGATGGGGGTGGACTCCCCGTGCGGCATATCCTAACTTGGTTAATATTTTTTCTATCAAGTGTAAAAGGGTGTATTTATTTTCACATTTGAAGGACTATATGTAACTTATTAATATTTGGGGACTATCTGTGTAATTTATTCAAAATCGTAAATAAATAAATAGATAGGTAAAAAGTAAAAACCCCTTTCACGATATTAAACCAACCGACAACCTCTCACCGGAGGTTAATCAACCCATCCATTTCACCTGGTTTGAGCTGCCATGGCTCAACTTCGAATATAACAATAAAGGTCTCCTTTTTTGAAAAATTACTATCACCTGGAGCGCAACATTTCTCCATAAACCACTTTCCTTAATGATCTTCAGCACTATGCTTTTTGAAAAATCACCGTCACATTAAAAAAGGTCGACTTCTCGCCCTCACCCACCACAATCAAATGGTTTCACTCTCCTTTGTGTACTCAAACGATATGTTCTAAATGGATCTGGTCCGATTATCAATATTCCCTACACCCACCACGATCAATTTCTTGAACTGTTTCAAAACTCAAAGCAAAAGATTTGAAGTTTACAAGCGGAGACTTGAAGTTTACAAGCGGTGATGGCGCTTTTATGGAGGTTCATCACCTACCACACGACCGTGAAACCAGTTGTACGTTGATGGTTTATATCCAGCATAGGTTAAATTTACCTTTGTCTAATTGATTATTTTGGTAACCAGCTAATTTGATTAATGGTCGGGACATATTCGTGTTTAAACTGTGAAAGGAAGCTATCGAAGTGGTTACGGGGTCGCCGGAGAACTCACGTTGTCAAAGCGGTTGCAGGACAAAGTTGGTAGTAGTAGCTAGACTAGGGGAGGAAATGAACATAAAAGTGTGGCCCCCTTAAATCATAAAATATCTTTTTTCTTTTTCCAATTTTTTAGTTGAATAATCTTCAATTTACATATATAGTCCCTCACATAAGAAATGTCTGAAATTCCCTTAAACTTAAAAGTAAAAAATTAACAGAGTTAGTGTCAAGAGGCCAAAACAGTTAGAAAATAAAACGTCAGGAGTTGGTATGTCAAAAGATTTTTTTTTTTTGCTAAAAGAGTTAAATGGCCCAAACCACAGGGACCAAATAGTAATTTACTCATCTATTAATTATAATGTAACACATTAAATTGAATAAAATGGAAAGGAAGAGGTATGAATTTACTAAATAATCAATTTAATTCAAATCTGTAAATTACTGGGGTGAGGAAAAAAAACTTATTAGTGAAACAAAATAATTGACCAAAACTAATAAACAAGGCTTCAGATTCTTTTTGACCGATTGCTGTCTGATTTCGGTTATACCTCTTTTCAAAATGGATACACCAAAACCAAACGAGCCACATCTCACTTGTTTGAATGTTTTTTATTGGATTTATAGTCCAAATTCAATATTTCGGGACTTAAGAGAACCAGATTTTATTAATTTAAGCTAAAAATTTCAATCTTAAATTCATCTTGGGGGTGTGATAAAACTTTGGGACTAATAGGTCCTGGGTTCGATTCCCACAAAGGGGTTTTCCCATATTTATTGGGTTTCCTCCTGAATTGGTGTATAGGTGAAGACTCAAAAACCAGTTGGTCCGAGCTGGGTTAATTAGAGCTTCAGATGACCTTGACAGAGACCTGTAAGACCACAAGAAAGGAAACACACCGTTAGCCTCGTCACAGGGAGGGGGGCCTCTCTGTGACCAAGCTCGAGCGTGAGAATAAGTGTTTGTGGAGGAGAAGTAAGTCAGTGAGAGAGAGGAGAGTTTAGAGAGAGAAAGTAGCGATTAATCTTAAGTGGAGGTCTTGGCGGGGTATTTATAATTTTTGGGTATGCTGACGTGGCGAGTTAGTTAGGGTCAGACCAGTCGCTGTCAGGTAGTTAAGGTTGTGGGTCCCAGTTAGTTAGGGAAGATCCTGTGGGTTAATCGTTCCGACTGGGGACACTAGGTCTGACTAGTCCTTTGAGCTAACGGTCCGACCTTATACTTATCAAGTATTCGGTCCAACCCAGGACGTATCCTTATAATGTCCCCCTAGTTCGTAGCGTTTGTTTAGTAAAAGCTTCGAACTAAATGGTGGGGTTTTTTAGATTCGACGCTTTTTTCTGTGGCGGTTTTTATCTTTGAATTTTGAATTTTGTCGGTGACTTTTATTTGGTGACTGGCGGTCACTTTAGTTTTTCTTTAACTGACATGGCGTTTGACTTGCATCACCCATCATGACGTATCACTCTCTTATAGGTGGATTCAAGGCGGTGGAAAAACCTTTATAAATAGAGGAGAAAAAGTCATTTTATTTTTTACTTTTTAGCCATTTCATCTTCTCCTTCTCTTCTTCTCCTTTGGATCAGAAACCTTATCAGTTAGTTTTTTCTCCTGTAGTTATGGCTAACAAGAGTAACTTGTCTGGCTGTTTCAACATTTTAAACCGAAACGGTCTGGAGTGGTATGTGAGCCAGTATGCGATCCCTGCTTCTCTGAACCCTATACTTCCCGAAAAAGAAACGGCTGTCTATCCTTTCGTCCCTGGGAAGATAGGTGTTTACACCCGAATGTTTGACTATTGTAACTATCGACTTCCCCTGACGAAGTTCTTGGTTGAGGTTCTGATGTTCCATGAGGTTCATCTTTCTCAAATGAACCCTTTTGACCTTGCCAAGGTGTGTCAATTTGAGATCGCCTGTCGTAGCTTGGAGTCCGACCCGGATTTGGATGTGTTCCGGGCTCTTTATAAGTTAAACCGGTCCGGTGATTGGTATACCTTTGAGGTTCGGAAGAAGAACGCTTGTTGCTACTCATGGATTACCACAAGCTTAAAAGATTGGAAAGATCGTTTCTTTTTGGTGGATGATCGGTGTGTTCCATCCGATATGACTTGGAGGTTAAAGAGATCCCGTCTTCCTGAAGACTTCGAATTCAATAAAGTTTTGTATGCTGCTTTGATCAAGGAAGCCGACCGCATCCAAAAGTTTCCGGAACGCATTCTAGTCATGGAGAGGATAAGCACGATCTGGTCCGAACCGGAATATTACCCTACCCTTAAATGGAACGGAGAGGGTTAGTTATGTTTTTTAGCTCAAACACCGTTTTTTTTTTTGTATATCATTGTACTTTTATGTTGTATGCTTTCCTCATGTGAGTATTTGTATATTACAATTTGCTTGCTTTGCGCAACTATGGGTTTGAAGGAAGCTTTGAGGTTGAAATCTTTCGATTCTACCGAACTTGATATTCGAGCTACAAGGACACCGAAAGGGGATCTGCCGTATCTTACTGTTGTGAAGGATAACCTTTATTCGATTAGAGAACATGTTGCTACGACTGATCAGGGAGGTTCGAGCTCGGCTCCTGTAGCTCCGGTGGCGAACGTGGCTTCGATTCAAGCAGCTTCAATTGTGAGTGGAGATTAGGGAAAAAAGACTGGCTCGAACGGGGCGAAGGACTCTGGTTTGAAAGTTGTTCTATATGGTTCGGAGCATTTATTTATCGAAGATGAAGGGGTGAATGCTGATGGTGGTGAGGACGATGCTGAGGTTCGGCCTCAAGTCAGCTTTAAGAGGAGTCGGAATACCTCATTGAAACCTGATCCGAACCCTAAGAAGCTGAAAAAGACTAAATTGGATTTGAAAACAGTTGTTCTAGAATATGAAACCGATCGAGTCACCGAGTTCTCTGTTGCTGGAGGTTTGTTGGAGAATTTGAACGCTCATCTTCATGGTGGCAAAACCCCAAGAGATCAACCTGTCAACCTTCCTCCGAGCCCGTTGTCCTTTGGGGGCCCAACTACCAAAGTGATTGTTGACACCGATATGCCGGAGCCATTAGCCTTTAAGAAGATCGATCTTTCTCCTTCGGGTAAGCCTACCACTGGGGTTGCTTCTAATATTTCGAGGCCAAGTCCTCAACAGATCGACGGTGGGGATAGTGCCTCCTCGTCCCCCTATGGTACGAGACTGAAGTTGTTTTTATCTGTCGGGAATTAGGTTCGGGTGATGCCATGGATGTAGATTCAGCTCAAGCTTTGGAGAGGTATGTCCCTAATTGGTCGTTGGTTAACAAAGACAGGATTGTTGATGCTCTTTTGGCGAAGATGTCGTTGTTTCATATTGGCACCCCGGCTGAGCATGCCTACTACCGGAAGATGAGTGGGCCGGAGCTCGGGAATGCTTTAATGTTGAACCAGGCCCAGTCTAATTCTTTGGTGGTCGAAGCGTATAAACGATGGGTTGAAGTAGAGTCTAACTGTCGCCGATACGAACGTGAGGTTGCCTCCTTGAAGAATGAAGAGAATATTCGTTCAAAAACCAAACAGGAGCTTACTTCGCTTCGGGCTCTGGTGGATCATCTGAAAGAGCAGGTTGCAGAGACCAAGGAAGTGAATAAAGCTTCTCAAGCTTCGGCGACGGCTGCCTATGAAGCCCGTGACAGAGCCGTTCAGGACTTGGAGGGTTTAAAGTTGAGGTTTGAAGCGCTGGAGAAGAAGTTGTCCGAGGCCGAGGAAACGAATCAAGTAGAGCAAAATAAAATGCAATCGTCGTATGATCAACTGTTAGCCGATCATCTTCTCTTGGTGAATGGTACGTTTGTTGTGCTTCTTTGTTTGTTTGTTTTCTTGGTTTCTGACCCTTTGTTCTTCTTTTTAGATAAGACTGAGCTTGAGAGGGCCTGTGATAAGGCTGTCGAATCTCATCATGCCGATGTTGCAGATATGAAGGACATGTTGAATCGTTACGATGGTGAGATGGTCGAGCTATATGGCCTCACATCGGAGCTTTTACTTACGAAACAATGGTTTTTGATGGAGGGGGTAGCTTGGGTGGTTAAACTAGTTCATCAAAGTCCTGAACTAGAGAAGGTGGTTGCTGACTTAGTTAACAGTGTTAATGCCGTGGGTGTGAATGATGGCATTAAACAGGGTTTCCAAGCCGCGAAGGCTTCAGCAAAAGCTGTTGAGGAAATTCCTGGGTACGATGAGGGGGCCAGGGTCACTCTGGATGCTGCAATCAAAGCCTTTGATGATTTTCACATCTCGGTTTTTGACAAGGTTTCGGAGCTGGTGAACGAGCCTTTGTCTGTTATTAAAGAAAAGAGCAGACTCTCCATTGTCAAAGAAGATTGATAGATGTGATCTCTCTTTTATTTTATTTTTCTTTGGTTAAATGTGACATGTAACCGTACAATATAACATCGTTACTCTTACCGAACGTATTAATCAAGATATTATGGTTTATTTAATGTTGTTCATGCTTGGTTTTTAGCTTTTGTCTGCGTCCAGACTTTTACTATTTGCCAATCTCTTGCATTATTGTTTAAGTTTTTTAACGCTTATCGTTTAAACTTCTAGTGGGTCGGTCCGAGCCACTTTGCTTAATAGATTTTTGTTTTGTTCAACTATTTAAGCCTTCTCGATCGGCGCGAGGCATGGGTCGAGGCCTGTTTTATGCACATTTTACATCGTTCGAACTTATACATAGATATGCTATTGTTTGTACTATTAAAACGCAGATCGCTTTATTTAATAGCTGATAACATAGTTTCCGGGGCAGACCCTCCCGGCTTTACAGGAAATTGGAAATATGTTCGGGGCATTACCCTCCCGACATTACATGGAAAAAAGGAAACATAAAATAAAAAGAGCGATCTTTTTTGGGCCGTGGCGATCATGCGACTACATAAAACATTTCTTCAAATGGATCCCGTTCCATGTTCTTGGGACGGGGGTTCCATCGATCTTTTCGAGCAAGTACGACCCTTTGTCACTAGCTTCCTTTACGCGATACGGTCCTTCCCACTTGGGGGCCAGTTTTCCAGGAAGCTCGACTCGGCTTGTGTCGTTGCTCCGGAGCATATAATCTCCAACTTTAAATTTATAAAGCTTGGTACGGGCGTTGTAGTACTTTTCAATTTTCTTTTTGTACCGTGCTTCTTTGATTGCGGCTATGTTCCGGTGTTCTTCCAGCATATCAAGAATAGACCGGAGCTCTTGCTCGTTTTCCTCCCAGTTTTTGCATCTTTGGTTTGGGAGTCCGATCTCTGCTAGGATCACTGCTTCGGTGCCGTATGTAAGACTGAACGGTGTCTCTCCGTTACTTGTCTTGTGTAAGGTTCGATGAGCCCATAGAATATTCGGTAGCTCATCCGCCCATCCTTTCCCTTTATAACCAAGTCTTCTCTTTATCCCATCGATGATTCGGCGGTTGATCTGTTCGACCTGCCCGTTCCCTTGAGGGTGAGCAACTGAGGAGAAGACTTGGTTATTTTTAAACTCTCACACCATCGTTTGAACGGATTCTTCACGAACGATTCCGTATTATCGCTTACTATGTATAATGGAAGACCGAAGCGACATACGATTTGCTCCCAGAAAAACCTTGTTACATTATAACCAGAGATGATCGTGAAAGGCCTCGCCTCCACCCACTTGGTGAAATAGTCTACTGCGACTAGCAAATATTGAACGCTTCCACTCGATTGTGGGAAAGGTCTGACTATATCCACGCCCCACTTTTGGAAAGGCCATGCGGCCGTTACAGGAATCATCTCGTTCTTTGCTCGAAGGCTTATCGGCGTATGCTTCTGGCATTCGTCACATTGTTGGAGTTCTTTTACTGCACTTTCGTGCATTCCAGGCCAATAATACCCTGCGTTGTTAACTTTAGTTACGATCATTTTTGGTCCGGCATGGATACCACAGATACCATAATGTATTTCCCTGATGATGTAGCTGGCTTGCTCCGGATCAAGACATTTTAACAAAGGGCCCAGGAAAGTCTTTCGGTATAGACCCCCTTCTTGCATTTGGTATTGAAGTGAATTGATCTGGATTCTTCTAGCTTCCGCCTTATCAACTGGCAAAACATCATGCATTAAGTAATTGATGATCGGAGTCATCCAGGTTTGGGCTGGGGCTTCTACTTGCATAACCTGTGGAGCGACAATCGAAGGTGCGGTCAAAACTTCCACCCGTACCTCCTTAGTGAGGTGGCTGAATGACACAGATGCTAGCTTGCTTAAAGCATCAGCCTTTTTGTTTTTGCTACGGGGAATGTGTTCGACCTTGCATGAGTCGAACAATGCCATTGCTTGCTTTACTTGCTCTAAGTACTCGATCATGTTAGTTTCCCTTGCTTCATATCCACCGTTTACTTGGTTTGCTACGAGTAGTGAGTCAACATGGCCTACGACATTTTTGCTCCGACTTTGGCTGCTAAACGTAAGCCAGCCAATAATGCCTCAAATTCGGCTTCGTTATTGGAGCTTTTGAACTCTAGACGGAGTGCATACGTCATGTCTATGCCATCAGGATCAGTGAGTATTAGCCCGATTCCTGCACCCTCGGCGCTCGAAACTCCGTCCGTATACAAAGACCAAGGTTGTTTGGAGCTTGTTCCACTTCTTCCACTTCCTTGTCCTCCGGCATTTCAACCAATAAATCGGCTATCACCTGCCCTTTCAATGGGCCTTTGGTTCTGAAAGTAATGTTGAAAGTGCCTAACTCAATTGCCCACTTTTCCATCCGACCCGACACTTCGGGTCGCTGGAGGACGTGCTGAATTCTTTGGTCTCTTCGAACCTCAATTGGGTGAGCTTGGAAATATCGCCAGAGCCTTCGTGAGGCATGGACCAAGGCCAGAGCTAATTTTTCCAAGTTTGGATACCTTGTTTCGTAGTCTTTTAACGTTCGACTTACGTAATAAATGGGAATTTGAGCTCCGGCTCGATGGCAACTAAAACTGCACTGATGGCACCACGTGATGCGGCTAAGTATACTATTAACACCTCGTCTTCTTCCGGAACGATGAGAGTCGGTAATGTGCATAAGTAAACTTTGAGTTCTTCAAATGCACGAGTAGCCTCATTGGTCCATTTGAATTCTGATATAAAACTTTTTCGCAGTCCGTCCATAAATGGGAGCGATCTGTCTGCCGCTTTTGACAGGAAACGATGGAGAGCAGCCAAACGTCCATTTAAGGACTGAATTTCTTTGACCGAAGTCGGAGGCTTCATAGTGAGAACAACGTTTATTTTGTTGGGGTTGGCTCGTAAGCCTCGTGATCCGACCATGACACCTAAAAACTTCCCTTCTTCTACTCCGAACGTACATTTTTTAGGGTTCAACTTCATATTGATGCTTCGGAGTCGGGTAAACGTTTCAAGGATATCTTTCAACATAGCTTCCTCGTCGTGACTTTTGATCACGATATCATCGACATATACCTCCAAATTTCGCTCGATTTGGTCTTTAAAGGCTTTGTTCATTAGCCGCTGATATGTAGCACCGGCGTTTTTCAGACCGAAAGGCATCTTTGTAAAGCAGTAGACCCCTTCGTTAGTAACAAAGGTCGTCTTGTCTTCGTCTTCGATCGCCATTTGTATCTGATGATACCCTTTATAAGCGTCTAAGAAACATTTCAACCTGAACGTGGCAACAGAATCGATCTTTTCGTCAATTTCCGGTAATGGGAAGCAATCCTTCGGGCATGCGTCGTTAATATCGGTGAAATCGATGCACATTCTCCAAGAGTTGTCTTTCTTTCGAACCATGACCGGGTTTGATACCCAAGTTTGATACCGGACTTCTCGAATGATTCCAACGTCCAAGAGACTTCTTACATCTTTGGAAATTGCTTTGGCTCGATCTGATGCCATGTGCCTTTTTCTTTGTGCTATCAGCTTAATTGATTGTTTTACGTTCAATCGGTGTTGAGCCATTGGTCTAGGGACTCCCTGCATATCAGAATGCTGCCAGGCAAAAACATCAATTGAGTTGCTTAATAATTCCCATAGGAGCTTCTTAGTTCGTTTCGGGAGCTGCGCCGCGATTGCCACTTGCTGTTCCGGGAATTCCGGATTAATTGCCCAGAGTTTCGTAGGTACTTCGGATTTTTTGGAACTCGTTTCTGCTGCGTGTCTTACCTCCACGACGAATGAATTTGACTCGGAGAGGATAGTGGCGACTCCTGCCTCGGTAGGGAATTTTATAGCTCCGTGTATTGTAGAACTGATTGCTCCGAGAGCTCTCAACCCAGGACGCCCGAGTATATCGTTGTGTGATGAATGAGTACCGACGACCAAAAAGGTTAACTGAACGAGCCAGTTTTTATCATTATCTTTAAACGTAGTCGGGAGGGTAATTTGTCCTATCGGACGAACAACCTCTCCCGAAAAGCTTATCAACGGAATGGACACCTCAATGAGTTTTTTCTTCGTCTGGGGGGC
>JARYGA010059153.1:0-31989 GCA_030545235.1 Helianthus tuberosus
CGGGATGACATCCACAAGCTAGAGGTGGAATTTTACAATATGAAGATGACGGGGTCTGAGATTGAGGCGTATACTAAGAGGTCAAACGAGCTGGCCATCCTGTGTCCAACTATGGTGGACCCTCCCATCAAACGTATTGAGCTGTACCTCAAGGGCCTTGTACCAGAGATTCAAAGTCACGTAACTTCAGCCAACCTGGGTACCATTCAGCAAATTATCAAGTTGGCTCATCGTCTCACCGACCAGGTGGTGGAGCAAAACAGGCTACCCAAACGTATCAGTGCCACAGCTACTTCTGATGCACCTACCGACAACAAGCGAAAATGGGATGGGAACTCCGGAAAGGGTTCTACTTCAGTTCAGTCTCAGCAGCGAAAGACTGATGACTACCAGATTCCTGGTCAGCAATCTTCTGGTAACCAAGGACAGGGTGGATACCGAGGGAACCACCCCAAGTGCAACCGGTGCATCAAACATCACAACGGGCAGTGCAACAAAGGTTGTTGCCTGAGGTGTAACAAGTTTGGTCATGAAGCAAAGGATTGCAGGAGCGCCCGACCAGCAAATCAGAATCACCAACAACAACAAGCCCCACAGAACCACCACCAGCAGCATCAGTAGGGAAATAAAGGATGCTTTCAGTGTGGCGCTGAAGGCCACTTTAAGAGGAACTGCCCCCAGCTGAACCAAAACCAGAACAATAACCAAAGAAACGGGAACCACAATGGAAACAACAACGGAGGCAACAATGGAGGTAACAATAATGGCAATGGCGCCCAAGGTCGGGTGTTCGTGATTGGTCAGGGAGAAGCAAGGAACGATCCCAACGTTGTGATGGGTAAGTTTCATCTGGACGACTTCTTTGTTACTGTTTTATTCGATTCGGGTGCCGATACTAGTTATGTGTCCTTAAAAGTTAGCCAAAAACTTAAGCGCACTCCAACACTTCTGAATACCAAACACACGGTAGAACTAGCTAATGGTAAAAGTCTTGAAGCCACACACGTAGTTAAAGGTTGTAACCTCGTCTTAGCTGGTCAGACTTTCTCTATCGATCTTATTCCTATCACACTTGGTAGTTTCGACGTCGTTATTGGGATGGATTGGCTATCTCATCATCAAGCGGAGATTGTTTGCAAGGAGAAAATCGTCCACATTCCTCGTTCTGGTAAAGAAACCCTTATGATTCATGGCGACAAGAGTGGTGCTGTCAAAGGCATCATCTCTTTCCTGAAGGCCCATAAGTGTTTGCGAAAGGGCCACACTGCCATTTTAGCACTCGTTACTGACACATCAATGGAAGAGAAGAGAATTGAAGACATCCCTATCGTACGTGACTTTCCCGAGGTATTTCCTGAGGAATTACCTGGTCTTCCACCTCATCGGCAGGTCGAATTTCAAATTGAGCTAGCTCCTGGAGCAGCGCCCATAGCTCGAGCACCTTATCGTCTAGCTCCATCAGAACTTGAAGAACTGTCCAAGCAATTACAATAACTCTTGGAAAAGGGTTTTATACGTCCTAGCTCTTCGCCCTGGGGAGCTCCAGTCTTGTTCGTAAAGAAGAAAGATGGTACTTTCAGAATGTGTATTGACCATCGCGAGCTTAACAAGGTGACTGTGAAGAATCGTTATCCTCTTCCACGTATTGACGACTTGTTCGACCAGTTGCAAGGGTCGAGCTATTACTCTAAGATTGATTTGAGATCGGGATACCATCAGCTAAGAGTCCAAGAGGAGGACGTCTCCAAAACAGCATTCAGAACTCGTTACGGCCATTATGAGTTTCTGGTTATGCCATTCGGGCTGACGAATGCACCAGCGGTCTTCATGGATCTCATGAACCGAGTATGCAAACCTTACCTGGATAAGTTCGTTATTGTGTTCATCGATGATATCCTGATCTATTCTAAGAGTCAGGAGGAACACGAGCAGCATCTACGACTTATGCTGGAACTTCTTCGAAAAGAGTAGTTGTACGCCAAGTTTTCAAAATGTGACTTCTGGCTTCGCGAAGTCCACTTTCTAGGCCATGTGGTAAACAAGGATGGGATTCATGTGGATCCATCTAAGGTTGAATCGATCAAGAACTGGCCTGCACCCCGTACACCAACAGAAATCCGCCAATTCTTGGGTTTGGCCGGATATTACAGAAGGTTTATCAAAGATTTCTCCAAGATTGCGCAACCTCTCACTTCACTGACTCAGAAGGGTGTCATCTATACTTGGGGTGATGCACATGAGTCCGCATTTCAACACCTAAAGGATAGACTTTGTAGCGCGCCTATCCTCTCATTGCCTGAAGGAACAGATGATTTCGTGGTTTATTGCGACGCTTCCATCCAAGGACTTGGTTGCGTCTTGATGCAACGTGACAAGGTCATTGCCTATGCATCGTGCCAACTTAAAGTTCACGAAAGGAACTACACTACACACGACTTGGAACTGGGAGCAGTTGTTTTCGCACTTAAGATATGGAGACATTACCTGTACAGTACCAAGTGCACCATTTACACCAATCACAGGAGTCTCGAGCATATCTTCAAGCAAAAGGAGTTAAACATGCGTCAACGCCGATGGGTTGAGCTTTTGAACGATTATGAATGCGCTATCAAATACCATCCGGGCAAAGCCAATGTTGTGGCCGACGCCCTCAGTCGAAAGGATACTCTACCTAAGCGTGAACGTGCCTTACAGCTTACCATCCAATCCAACCTTCCCACTCAGATTCGTGATGCTCAGGTCGAAGCATTGAAAGTAGAGAACATCAAGGCCGAGTCCTTGCGAGGATCGAGGCAGCGACTAGAGCAAAAGGAAGACGGCGCTTACTATGTAAACGGACGCATCTGGGTTCCACTGTATGGAGACCTACGCGAGCTTGTGATGGATGAAGCACATAAGTCTCGTTATTCGGTACATCCTGGTTCGGATAAAATGTACCACGACCTCAAGACTACGTATTGGTGGCCTGGCATGAAAGCCCACATAGCAACCTACGTCAGTAAGTGCTTGACTTGTGCGAGAGTCAAGACTGAATATCAGAAACCATCAGGCCTACTTCAACAACCAGAGATACCTAAATGGAAATGGGAGCAAATTTCCATGGATTTCGTTACTGGCCTGCCTAGATCTCAACGCGGAAACGATACCATTTGGGTGATCGTAGATCGACTGACCAAGTCTGCACATTTTCTGGCCATCAAAGAAATGGATAAGTTTTCTACTCTTGCAGACATTTATCTAAAGGAAGTAGTGTCAAGGCACGGAGTGCCAACCTCTATCATTTCTGATCGTGACGCACATTTTACTTCTGAACTGTGGCAAGCAATGCACAAGTCTTTTGGCTCACGATTAGATATGAGCACCGCTTATCACCCACAGACGGATGGGCAATCTGAACGCACCATCCAAACCCTTGAAGACATGCTTAGGGCATGTGTAATCGATTTTGGTAATGGATGGGAAAAGCACCTCCCGCTAGTGGAGTTCTCATATAACAACAGCTACCACACCAGCATCCAGGCTGCTCCGTTCGAGGCATTGTACGGACGCAAATGCCGATCACCTCTCTGTTGGGCAGAAGTTGGTGACAGTCAAATCACTGGCCCAGAACTCGTAGTAGATACAACAGAAAGGATTACTCAGATACGACAACGAATGGCGGCAGCTCGTGACCGTCAGAAAAGCTATGCTGATAAGGGAAGAAAACCACTCGAGCTCCAGGTTGGGGATCGAGTGCTACTCAAAGTCTCACCTTGGAAAAGTGTAGTCCGCTTTGGCAAACGAGGCAAACTCAATCCGCGTTATGTCGGACCATTCGAAGTCACCGAGAAAATTGGTAAAGTCGCCTACAGGTTGAATCTACCTGAAGAACTCAGTGGAGTTCACAATGTTTTCCATGTGTCGAATCTGAAGAAGTGTCTGTCAGATGAGACCCTCATAGTTCCTCTCAAGGAACTCACAATCGATGACCGGCTGTGATTCGTCGAGGAACCAGTAGAGATTACTGATCGAGATGTTAAGATTCTCAAGCGCACAAGAATACCTCTCGTTCGAGTTCGTTGGAATGCACGTCGTGGCCCAGAGTATACCTGGGAATGAGAAGACCAAATGAAACTCAAGTATCCCCAGCTGTTTAAGAAAAACGCAACCACTACTGAGGCTGAAGCTATTGCAGAATTTCGGGACGAAATTCCAAATCAACGGGGGGATGATGTGACACCCCAGGAAAATCAGGAAAACAACGCAACTTAACTAGCTTCCTCAGTAACCACACGCTAAATTTCTGGACGAAATTCTCTTAACAGGGGGAGAATGTGACAACCCTCAAATTTACATGTAACCGTACAATTTATTAATGATAATTAAAGTGCTTGACGACTGTGTGGAATTACTTAACTGCTTTCTGATATCTGTGTTATACTTACATGTATTTGTTAACATACTAGTAGGATACATAAAAGTTACTAAATAGTCCGGTATGCCTTCCTGAGTGTTAAAAATTAAAAACGTTGCAAAAATATATATGTAGGACGCTTTACGGATTAATTAAGCAGTTTAACGGAACAGTGTCAAACCGAACAACCGGACTTTACCCGGAACCTAAAAATATTATCATTGACACTGTTTTTCTTTTCGGAGCCAGTTAGGGTCCCCGAATACCCTATCACCCGTTATAATTCACTACACACTAATAACTAAATTAACCTCCTAACTAAACTAACTATAACATCTAACTATCAAGTTCAAAACTAACCAAACCCCTCCCCCCTTTGTGACCGAATCGGTCCCCCAAATGAACATATAAGATCAAAGTTTAAAGTCTACTAAAAATGATGAACATGGTGGTTAATGAGCAAATATTAGTGTAAAACTCTTGGATCTTGTTTTGTTATGATTCTTGGTTGATTATCTGATGTGTTGCTGGTTAATATTGATGATTGATGTTGTTACGATCACTAATCATGCTAACGGAATCAATCGAACGCGTCTTAGAAGATTAAAGAATGAAAACAGAATTTGTCCAAGTTTTACAGCCAACTTCAGTTGGCTGTAAACGGGTCATAAACTCTACAAAAAAAAAAAATATTTTGAGTCTAAAACGTGTTATTTGGAAATACGGTTCTAATGGCACTGGAATCGTAATTTTTGGACTTCGTTTACTATTTTTAAAGCGTCATTTCGTAACAGCAGCTAGAGCTGCATTTTTCTGCTGAAAATATATGTTTTGTTTTCTGTCATAACTTGGGTTCTGTGTAGAGTTGGATCATAAAACTTGTACTTTAGATGACCACCGATGTAGTTGTAATTACCCACTAAAATTTCATAAATCGGACGCTCGATGAATTTTAAATAAATTATCCCGTGGACTGTGGTCAGAAAAATATAAATCTGAGTTCAGTCTGGAAAATGAATTTTTATAAAATATTGGTAATGTACCGGACCCCGATATTTTTACACAATAAAATTTGGAATGTTTAAGACATTCTGTAAAAATTTGGGAATTTTTGGAATAAGTTAACTATTTTATTAAAATGTCCGAAAACAGCCCGGTTTTGAATATTTATGCTGAAATGACATAAGTTGTAATTTGCATGTCTAAATGTCGGGTAGGTTATCTGTGAATGATATAACATGTTATATGTGTTATGTGCGTTATCGTATGTTTGTTTAAGAGTGGGGAATGGATGGGAAGTATACATGGGCATAAACCGTCAAAGTGATGCATGTTGTGTGATAGATACGTGTAGGAACTTTGTGCTCTATTTGAAAGCCACTAAATGACTAACTGGTAAATCATACTAGGACGTGATTGACCGACCTTGACTGTTAGCTATATTTGAGAATCTAACCGAGCAAACCGAGGTGAGTTCACACTTTCTACAAGGCATGGGAATCCCGGTGGTTTGGGAATGGGTTAAAGAATTTAAAACTAAATCTACATATCCTCCTTGGGTAGGATATGTACGGCCATCCTCCATAGATAGGATGCCATTATTAATCCTACGAATTCTCCTGGTGCAGAATACGTACGTTCGTCCTCCTGGTGCAGGACAACAACCTTAAAACTAGCTAGACAAAACTCTATCAATAAGTCCCTCTTCATTATATCGACTTAATCGCCGAGGCCAATGGCGAGCGGGTCATTAGTTAATAGCGCTATTAGGTTTAACAAACCTCACACCGTGCCGGTTGGACGGGCGTGTACTAATGGACTATGGCAAACTGTCAGTGATGATAGACACTGATGTAGGGCACAACTATTGTTCGTAGTAGTCGATATCATACCGTCTAGTAGTTCACACGGGGAAAGCCCCCACTAATTATGGATACGGTTTGGGTAAAGAAAAAGGAAATGGTTAAACATACTTTCAACTTCGGGGTAACCCCCACGGCAAATAAGCCAACGAAAGTCAAACCACGTTTTTCAGAAACAACTTAAAACCAAACAACCAAACGTGAACTCACTCAACTTTGTTGTTGACTCGTTGTTACATGCCTTACAGGTCGCTAAATGCTTTTGGAGCTTGCACGAAGAGAAGGTTGTTGTGGAATATGGGTTGTTATATCCCGTACTTAATAATTAACTTTATGAACTTGTGGAACTTATGTTTGAGTCTTAAAACTTATGAACTGTGAACTCATGTTTTGAACTTACGTTTTATGCTTCCGCTGTTATCTTAAAATCGGCTACCTTCTTTAGGTCACCAATCGTATTGTAGTTGGTTTCATTTACTAAATTGTGTTGTTCAGTATGATTGGTGGCTCGATCCTGGTCACGTCACGCCTCCAAGCGGTGGTACTCCGCAGGGTGGATTTTGGGGGTGTGACACCTTATGTGTTAAGACATGTTATGTGATTTAAACATGTGAATGTGAAAATATGTCAAGTTTTAACATGATATTGGGAAATTTTTATTATGCATGTATACTTGTGCGTTTTATGTGATAGAAACGGTAAAAATCGCGTTAAAAGTATAACTTGTTTGTCGAGCAAGAAATTTGATACATATAAGATATTTTATGTATATATGCCTTAAAAATGACAAAATAGATAAGTTAACGAGATTACGCGTGTTTCGATAAAAAATTTATGTGAACGTTTATGTATATATTACGACGCGCAAATCGTAGATATATTACGTATAAACGGGAGTGTTAATGGATTTACATGATAACGGTCACCAATAAAAATTGTTCAAGTCGCAAAATCTTAAAAATATATATGTATATGGACTCATATATATATATATATATATATATAAACGTGCCAACATAATAAAAAACGATAACTTTTCGAGAAAATCTCAAAGTTATGTGACAATTCTAAGAAACGGAGAAACTTAGGAATTTTATGATATATTGATTTAAAAATCGTTCCTACATATAATAGGACGTGTAGAAATCAATCTGTGGGATTGCGCTACTTAAAATACGCACCCAAAGGTGAGTGTCACTAAACCCTTTTTTTTTTACTGTTTTGTATATGTTTTGGGGGTAGAACACGCCTAAAAGGGTTTAATAATGTTTTTGGATTAAAACATACCTTTTAATATAAATTATATATTTTCATTGAAAATATATGGAGTTTTGATAAGTCATACGTTTCGAGATAAAACATTTTGGATGAATATATGTTTCGAGGAGAAACTGGGATGGTACGTATTTCAGAGGAAAAACCAACCGTGTTGTTGGGATGGGTTTGCTTGGTCCAAGGGATTTCAGTAAATTCCGTACAACCAATTATATTAAATTTGTCATATTAGTAGGATATATATATTGTACGTGAGGCAGGCATCATAGATGGTCTCGATATAGACCATGCGCCAATGATGTCGTTTAATCATTTAAGTATTGCACGCGATGAATTGTTGGTAGATCTATCGGGTTGACAACCCCGTTGTGACCGGTCGCCCCGTGTCAAGTCAAACGACGAATTGAAATTCTGTTTATAGTCTAGCCTTGATTATCCCTACATGGTTAATATATAGTTCGTATTATCTAGCTAACATACGAGTCTGAACATTGACGCTATAAATTTAATATACAAAACTAGGGAAAAGCCCTGATGTCGAGTATTCAATTTACGACGGATGACCCATGGATTTTATTAGGGAAATAAATGGACTTTCCAAAATTATATGGATGTTTCATTATAAACACATAATTAGAAAGCTTTTCCTTAGGATCAAATTGTTTAAATTTGAATATGTGAACTCACCTTCCTTTGTGTTAACACTTGATTTTTTGGGTTCGGCTTCAGGAATCATGGCGTATCTTGTGTTTGTTGATGCATGTTTTGTCATTTAAAATGTTGGACTAACTTTTAAACTTTCTGGGATGAATGTAATAAGATCCGCGAGGATCAAAGACAACTTAACTATGTGGTGGTTGTGTCGTGTTTTAAAATGTCATGTTTAATAACTTATGTTTTAAATAATTCAATATGTCCAACAATTAAATGCATCGTTCAACAAGATATAAATGGGCACCAACTTCTGTCACCACTACATTTTATATTCCGCTGCGACGTTTTTGGGGTGTGACAGAAGTTGGTATTAGAGCCAATGGTTATTAGCGAACTAGATGTTTTTGGGAGAAAACCCTGGACTTCAATCGAAGAATTTTGAGATTTAAAGTCCAAAATTCTCGAAGCCAAAATTTTTAAAAGAACATAGAAAATTTTATCATGTATGAAAACCATTATGTGTTTATGTGCATACGTGATTTCCTATTTATTTGGGCCTTATGTGTTACTATTCATTTTGATCACGCACTTACTTGTACGGTTATATGTGTCACAGATGTCGCACAAACACGAGGTCATCGAGATCCACGACTCAGGTTACCAGCCAGATTTCGAGACTTCACCCAGATCCATTCTACCAGAGATACCTATCACGACTCCACAGACTGTTGGTATTGCCGATCTTACCTCATCTTTCCACGTCAACCCTGCTGCCTTTGCCAGCCAGGTAGACTCCCGATACACTTTCACTAGCAACGGGTGGATAGATGATGACGATGATGTTCTCTCGAATCATGAGACGGGACAATTATCTGGCATTGTACCAGTTATCGGTGACGTGATTAGAGGTGTCCCTATTGTCGGAGGATCAATCAGTATCGCACCAGTGGTGGACGCCACTATTGTCACGGCTCGACCGTTAGAGCCTTCAGACGTCCCACTTGCTGCTGTGATCGAGCCTGTCGCTGAGATCCCTCCACCTGTTTTATCTGAGTCATCTTTACCTGTCATAGAGTCACGCGCTCCTACTACGCCACTATTAGGTTATTATCGTCGTAGGAAGAGGACTAGGCCTGCTGGGGATATCGCATCTACGTCGTGCGCTGAGATGGCATTTGCTTCCAAGAAGCAGAAAGGAGATAGGGTAGACCGATATTGCCACTGCGATCAACAGCTCGTAGCTCTGTGTAGAGATCTGGACTCAGCCAAGGGTAAGGCGAAGGACCTCGAGGGACAGATGGATGGGCACGAGGAGTTGAAGGTTTTAGATGATATTGCAAGGGACCAGATGTATTGGAGGATAGTGGACCTAGAGAAACTTGTCAAGGAGATATTAGAATTCTTAGGTTTGAAGCGTTGATGCTCGTTATGGTTTGTTTTGATGGGTTGTATTATTAGACATTTTTTATACTCTTTTGTTTGGGGCCTGCGTGTCAGTTTTATTTTTGGATATTACATGGGAATTTGTGTGAACTTGTTATGGGTGTCGATGTAGACATGCCAAGGATAGTCAGTTTGTACTGGTAACAAGTTTAATTAATTTCTATAATAAATATCGATGATTTACTTTTGGTTTAAAAGTTGTTCTCATTAATATGTGGATATTATACATGCGCAATGTTTGGTCCACTAACATTTAATGATTGAATTATTTTTTTCTATCGTCTTATGTGATTATTATTGTTGTAATAATAGAAACAACGAAATGCCGCCAAAAGCAAGACAGGGTCCTGGACTACCTACGACACCGGAAGAGTTGGCTCAACTCATAGCCCAACACGTTAATACTGCCATGGAATAGCTTAACGCTAACCACAATAATGGCCAGGGACGTGGACGTGGTGCTCACGGGCAAGGTTTTGGTGGGGCACATATTGAAACCCTCCATGTAAAATATGATCGGAAAGTTTTAGTAGTTTATGTGTTACGATATCATTGGAACGTATTCCTGATTTTCATTAACGTTATTGAACAGTGCACGGATGTACATATAAAACATTCCAGGGCTGTAACCCACGATCATTTACCGGTGCCGAAGGACCCTTAGATATCACCAGGTGGATTGAGAAGATGGAATCCGTCATGGCAATCAGTGGTTGTGCTGCTGATCAACGGGTGAGATATGCTTCCTGTTCTTTTCTTGATGAAGCACTATCCTGCTGGAACTCACAAGTTTAAATTTTGGGTGAAGACGCTGTTGGTGCATCCCTATAAATAGGTGTCTTGACTTCTTTATTTGTAACTTTCCGGTTTCAGAGTCGAACTGCTGCCGAAGTGTCTACTCGCTGTAAAACGTTGTTATATCAATCAAAAGACAGTTTAAAGTGAATCTCAAGCTGAATCAACTCGATACGTTTGTTTTCACCTCTCGTATTGAGCAAAAACTCTTCTGAACGACTCGTTTGGTCGTGAAAACGATCCTACAAGTGGTATCAGAGCTCAGGAGGAAGAGTTCTTACCGATTCAGCTTAAAATTCTGATTTCTACACCTTCTTTTTCAAAATTTACAAGTTTTTATGGTTAAAATGGTTTGAATTTCACACATTATATGCGAAACTGTGTTTTAACAAAGCCTTGAAAGTTTCAGACCTAAAATTGGACTAAAACCTGGTTAATTGGATAAAAATATGGCCGACATGATGACATCAGCAGTATTTCGCACGGAACAGAGTTTTCATTTCGCTTGAAAAGTTAGTTCATTTCGTACGAAATCAGTATTTCGTGTGAGATTTGGTTGATTTCGCACGAAATCACTATTTCGCGTGAATTATTTCGTACGAAATCAGTATTTCGTGTGAGATTTGGTTGATTTCGCACGAAATCACTATTTCGTGTGAATTATTTCGTACGAAATCAGTATTTCGTTTCAGATTTGGTTGATTTCGCACGAAATCACTATTTCGCTTGAAAATTAGGAACATTTCGCATGAAAACACTCATTTCGTGTGAAATCATTTCGTGCGGTCTCATTTCATTTGAAGTTGTTTTGCAGGTTATTTCGTTTGAAAGTGCTGATTTCGTTTGAAAAGCTGATTTTGTGAAACCTGTTACCGAATCATGGAAGAAGAAATTTATAACGCATTTGCTGCTGCCCCGACTACTCCGGCTACCATTGCTCAAAGCATGAACACAGAAAATGAGACTGGAACTTTGCAAAAACCCCCGAAGCTAATGGGCATTGAGGAGTATTATGGTTGGAAAGATCGGTTTGAAAACTGTGTTCAAGCTAATCATTTGAGATATTGGGAGTGTATTGAGAAAAAGTATGTCAAACCTCATACGGATTTGGGTGTAATCAAAACAATTTCTGAAGTGACGGATAAAGAAAGAGACATGTACAAAGCAGAAAAAATAATGATTAGTCTACTCCAGCAAGCTGTGAAAGAAGACATCTTCGTATTGCTTCAACACAACAATACTTCACGTTCGATTTGGGAAGCACTTCGAATTAAGTTTGAGGGAAGTGAGAAGATGATTAGGAGTAAGAAATCATTGCTAAAGAAAGAGTTTGATTTGTTTTCAAGTTTGCCAGGAGAATCTTCAAAGAAATTGATTGAAAGATATTGTCACTTAGTGCGATCTATGTCTTTGTTGGAAATAGTCAAAGATCAAGAAGAATGGGTTGACAAACTAGCTGATGCTTTACCTCAGAAAGAGTGGGGTACCTATTTGATGATCTTGAAGAATACTGGAGAATATGACAAATTGACAATTTCCCAGTTCATTGAAAAGATTGAAGGACAAGATCTTGAACAACAAAAGATTGCAAGGATGAACAGTCCGAGTGGCCAATAAGACATCAAGATGTATTACAAAGGGAGTGTTCCGGATGTTGAAACAAGTCCGAAAGTTCAAACTGCTTTCAGTGCAGAAAACTCATCTGGATCAGTGAATCAAAGTCCAAACAGCAGCAGTGGATTTTCCTCATACCCAAGTGTTAATCCGAAGGGATCAACCTCAAGTCATCAGTTCCAAAGTTCAAACAGCAGTAATGGTCAAATTTTACACTACAATATTGCGTTGCATCTTCAGAACGGTCAAAATTTCTCTGAAGAAGTTGTTAAAAGTCATATGGCATTACTTGCTACTGTGTTAGAATCATATGAGGGATTGGTTGCAGGAAGGATCGGAAATCCTATGTTGACTAAAGAGGATTACGATCAGATAGATGCTGAAGAGATGGAGCTTATGGATATCAAGTGGTGTTTAGCGAGTGTATTGAGAAGAGCTGAAAAATTCAAGATGATTACAGGAAGAGATGATTTCCTGGATACAAATGTTTCTACTTTGGGTTTTGATAAATCTAAAGTTACTTGTTTTCGATGCAGGGAAAAAGGACATTTCAAGAGGCAATGTACCAATCGAGAAGCAAGTGGAGCAAAGAATCCGTTCGGTAGTAATGATTATTATCGAAAAGCTATATATCTACAGGTTGCTCAACAACCGTATCAATCACAAGAGTCAAAGACTGCATATGCTAGGAAGGCAATCGAAGAATCAAATAAGAAAGCATATTTTGGTATAATTGATCAAGATGATGAAAAAGTGGCAGAAGGTTTTCGTTGGGACAAATATATTCCACCTGATTCAAAAACAGTTGCATTAATTGCACAGATAGTTCAAGAACCAGATTTGATGAAAGAATGGATGAAAGTGTTTGCTGATGATGAGAAGAATTAAGATGATGAATCTAGTTCTTCAGATGATAGTTCAGAACAGACACAAGTGTTTGATCAATCATCAACAGATGACAGTGATGATGAGGAAGAAATGCATATTAATATTGCAAAAACTCATTTATCTCCTGAAAGTTTTCAATTTCATTTTGCAGATCGTTTGGAAAAGCTAAAGGAGAAACGTGCAGCAAAGAATCAGAAACAGGTAAAAAGCGAGATTGCTGAACAGGAAGAGAAGGCTGAACAGAGTAAAGGAGTTGAGTTTGCTGTAAAGGAAGTTGAAGTTGCTGAAAAAGTAGTTGAAGTTGAAAAGATTATCGAAGTGGAAAAGATTGTTGAAGTCACAAAACCTTGATTAAAGTGTTTGGAGTCATGCAAGCAGTGTGAAGAGAAAGATGAGAAATTGAGTGAGCAGGATAAGATTAAAGAAAAATTACTGTTCGATCTTAATTATGTGAAAGAATCGTATGATGTGTTGAATAGAACAGTGAATGGTCTACAAAAGACAAATTCTGAAAGAGAAGATGCATTGACTATGATGAATGCTGTGATGATGTCAAAGCAAAAGGCTATCAATTACTACATTGAAGAATGTGCAAAGCTGAAGCAAGAGTTGGAGACAGAAAGGATTGAAAATGAAAGAATTAGAAGATTGTTGCAAAGTTATTCTAGTTCTGATTATTTGATTGACATAATTTATCCAACTGTTGCAGGTTTTGAAGCATTTCAAGACAAGAAGCCAGAAGAGAAGAATATTGGTAAGAAACAAAGTGCAAATTATAACAAGTGTCCGTCTCCGATTTGGGAAGGTTATTCTCCCAGAAAACCAAATGAGGAGCAAGTAAAAAAGGCAGTCAATATAAAATTGAAGTCTGAAACAACTGATGAGTTACCAGAAAATATTGACGTCACGTTCACATCGTCTGACACTGATCATGAGTCTGAGTTAATAAAGAAAGTGGTCGATCAGGTGTTGGATAAAGATGAGGAGTTAGAGTCAAAGTCCGAATCCAAGAGTTCGAATTCATCAGTTGACAGTTCAAAATCGTCAGTTAAAAGGGTTTACAATAAAGAATTCTTGTTATCAAAATCTAATTTGAATGACGAAACAATCAAAGTGGCATATACTTTGAATGATTCAGACAAATTATATTCTGATGAAGAATTTCCAATAAGAGGTGTTAAATCTGAAATGTTTAAAAAGGTTTTCAAATTAACAGAAATTAATATTTCTGAAATAAAAGACTTAAATCTTACTGGAAAACCTAAAACTTACATCTCAAGAGTTCAACAAAGGTTAAACAAGAAAAAAGGTTACAGTTCTGGTTCAGGTTTTCAAAAGAAACCAAACCATAACAGTAATTTCAAAAAGAAAGGAATTGGTTTTATTCCACCTAAAAATCATAAAAATGAGAAAACTTATAAACCAAAAATTGTATTTGTTTCAGGAGCAAGTTCAGAGGAAGAAGAAAAGAGCTCATTCTGAAAGCAATCAAACAAAATGTTCTTTGCAGAAAAACAAAAGTTTGAGAAGAATGGAGCTTATCAGAGAAAGGAGACAAGAACCTGTTACCGATGTCAAGAAGCTGGTCACATTGCCTGGAACTGTCCAATGGCTACCAATACAAAACAGGAAGTTGTTTCTAAACTCAAAGAGAAAATTGTTGATAAAATTGAACCAACAACTGAAAAATTCAAAGTGTTTAAAAATTCAACATATGAAGTTGGTGAATGTTCGAAAAGATTTTACAAGAGAAGAGTGAATCTTGACAACCAGAAGTGGGTTGTTAAGAAATCTGATGTGAAATTTGGCGATGAATCTGATTCGTCAAAGTCAGAGGAGCCACAAGTTGAGCTAAAAATAGAAACTTCAGTACCGCCAATGGATGATGTCAATTTTCCACCATTGCGGGCTGAAAATTTTAAACAAAAAGCTGGAAAGGTTGAGATTTCGAATCAATTTTATTCTGAGAAGAAAGAATTTGATGTTGAAAAGGTTTTTAATGGAAATGTGAAAAAGATTTTTGGGAAGATGATCGAAGGAAAGGTTAAAGGGGTAAAAGATTTTTATGAAACAAAGAAGGCAACTTACACCCCTAGTGAAACTGAAGAGGTCACATCCAAGTTTGGTTAGGCTTGGATGTCTGTTTTTCATATGTGAAAAGTATGACTTGCCGGAGCTTCCAAGTTGGTAATCGTGGAGCAGGAATCGGCATCTTTCTTGAATTTTGTTTGTTTGTAAAAACATACAAGTGGTGAATCAGGGACATTAATTTGTACTTGATTTCCTACAAGTGGTATTTGTTGTTTGAACATTAAAATTGTTATTTTTTTCAAACGGTTGAAGGAAGAAAGAACAAGATGATGGATTGATCCCCTAACCTACAAGTGGTTTTATGAATTCAACAAAACTAATTTTCCGGAAAAACCATTTGATTAAAACAAACTTAAATGTTTTGAAATCATAATGGGAAAATAGTTTGTTGTCAGGGGGAGTTCTGATTGTTTATGCCAAGTGGATGGCGATTTGAAGCAATTCACAACAGTTGTCACTTTATTTGTACAGTTTGTTTTCAAATATTTCTTTTAAATGTCTTTGCATTTTAGGGGGGGTAAGAAATTTCAGAAAATCCAAAAACATTTGAAAATTTGAAAAAGGCAAAAACATGAGAAATAAAAAAATGAGTTTTGTTGTGAAAAAGAGGAAATGATAGTACATCAGTGGACTATCACAGCACGCTAAAGAATTGAAAAGTCAAATGTGATAAACGGTCTCACTGATGATGTGCCAGTAGGTTTTTACACATTTAGTAGATTGTGTTGAGATATAAACCTAGATTTCAAACTTACTTATCTCGTGGGGAACATCTCTCGGATATATGGGTAACCCCCGAAATCTTGTTTGAAAGATCCCTCTTTCTGAGATACTAGGTCTTTATACTCAGTTATATCTGGGGTATTATCCCGGGACTTCTGATTTTGCGGAAGCAATGGCCTAGTCCCCGTATAATACTTTTCGCTTGCTTGAAATATAGCACCCCCTCAGCATAAAAAATGATGAAACATTGCAAAATGCTAATCATGTGCAGTTGAAGAAAAGATTCTCTAAAGGGAACATACCTAAAGTCGAAGCCATCATCTCTCTGATTTTGCGGAAGCAATAGCCTGAGCTCTCATGGCCCTCGCATTTTAACCCTTTTCAGATATCATCGGCCCTCGCATTTTAACCCTTTTCAGATATCATCTAGGTATACTCACCTGTAAGACTGAATATTGGGATTTGGATACGGGAGTATATTCTGAGGTGGGACACGCGAATAAGTTCAAGTTTCTTAAAACATTAATTTTGTATCTCGAAACAGTTGAACTTTGTATGGAAATTTAAGTGGATCAGTATACTGACAATCTAAGTGAATCGTTTAGAACTTAAAATGTTTAAAGCTTAACGGTGTTGGTGATTTGTCTCAGAAACTGATATGACCCTCTTACACAAACTCACAAAAATATTGTTTGTAAATATTTCTTTACTACATTTCGTTTATTTCAAAATCCAAAAAGATTTTCAGTGTGTTTTAGCATAAATTTTGAAAATTCAAAAATATTTTCGACAACTGATGTTGGAGAGCTGATTTTCAAAATTCCGAGTGCTATACATGATGAACAGGTTTGGGAAAATGTGTTTGAAAAGTTTTTTCTTACAAGTGGTCAGTCGAGATTATAAATGTTAAATCATTATAGATGATATGTTTTTGTGATGATTTGTAATTAATTCTACATGTGATAAGCAAAGAATAAATTTGTCAAATTTTAAATCTGTGAAATTTATTTTGAGGTAGAGGATGTGCAGGAATGAACATGAAGTGAGCCAGGTCACAATCTTGGAACATAAAAGGCAGACTAAGATCCCAGCACAATTTAAGGGGGAGTCTGTTAGCAAAAAGAGGAGTACAAAAATTGTTAGATCAACATCCAAGGGGGAGATTAGCTGATAGAGAAAAGAGAGAGGATTGAGGATGCTTTATAATGTTAGATATTTCAGGAGAGAACGAGAAGACTGATAAAGATGGAAGATTGAAGACTCGACACTGAAGACTTCATCAACATCCAAGGGGGAGTCTGTTGGTGCATATGTTTGTCTTGTATCGAGTCTTGTATGTGTTTAGATAGATCAGGGCACGAAAAACAAGGAATTGTGTTAGAAGCTTATTTCGCATGAAATAGACCTGGCTATTTCGCTAGGGCTGTTTCGCACGAAATAGGCATCCCTATAAATAGGTGTCTTGACTTCTTCATTTGTAACTTTCCGGTTTCAGAGTTGAACTGCTGCCGAAGTGTCAACTCGCTGTAAAACGTTGTTATATCAATCAAAAGACAGTTTAAAGTGAATCTCAAGCTGAATCAACTCGATACGTTTGTTTCTGCCTCTCGTATTGAGCAAAAACTCTTCTGAACGACTTGTTTGGTCGTGAAAACGATCCTACAGACGCTGCCTACGGTCTAACCTGGAACGAACTTAAAGAGATGCTCCTGAAAGAATACTGCCCGCGCAGCGAAATTCAGAAAATCGAGACCGACTTCTGGAACCTAACCATGGAAGGTCTGAACGTCAAAGCTTAGACTTCTCGTTTTAACGATTTAGCGAGGTTAGTTCCACGAATGGTTACTCCTGAATTCACAACATGGTCACATCCGCGAAACCCACCACCTACCTAGAGGCTACTACATTGGCAAAATCGTTAGCCGATGACGCTGCACGCAAAAGTGGTCTTGATAAGAAGGAGGAAACCGGGAAGTCATCGGGCAAGGCCAAAGCAGACGCGAAATCTGAACGGTTGGGGCGTTCTGAGACTAAGACAGAAGATTCGAAGAAGCGCAAGTCCGAGAGCTCGAGGAAGGAAACTGACGAGAAGCGCGACAGGAAACGCAGTTCGAGGAAGGCATACATAGCTAATTCTAGCAGCTCTAGAAAGGATAATGCCAGAAACGGCAGAAATGGTTCTAAGAGGAAGGCTCACGAGGATGAACAGAAGAAGTGTCGCAGATGCGGACGAAATGGGCATGTTACCCGTGAGTGCTATGCTAAAACTACTCTGGAAGGAGCGAAGCTTGAGAGATGCTTCCAGTGCGGGGAACAGGGACATTTCAAGAAGGATTGTCTTAAGGCGAAGGGTCAGAATACCAGGGGTAGAGCGTTCGAACTAAACGCTGGAAAGGCACTTGACGATCCTGCTGTTGTCACTGGTATGTTTTTTATCAATAACCATTCTGTATTCGTACTCTTTGATACCGGAGCTGACTTGAGTTTTGCCTCAAAAAACTTTGAACCATTTTTGTGTTCACCAACAAGTAAGCTAAGTAAGAAGTACTCGATAGAACTAGCAAATGGTAAACTGATATAAACTAGCGAAGTCGTTCGCGACTGTAGTATTCAGTTAGATGATCATAGTTTTAGTATCGATTTATTACCAGTGGAGCTGGGAAGCTTTGACGTAGTTGTGGGAATGGATTGGTTGTCCAAGAACAAAACGGAGATTATTTACTCGGAGAAGCAAGTGCGGATACCTCGTCCTGATGGTGGTGAAGCGATAGTCATTCACGGAGATCGATCAAGTCGAGTGTCAAGTATCGTCAGTGTTATGAAGATGCTCAAGATGTTGCGAAAAGGTTATCTTGCATTCTTAGTCAACATGGTGGATACGAAGGACGAATGTAGGAAGATCGAAGAGATTCCTATTGTTCGCGATTATCCAGAAGTTTTTCCTGAAGACTTACCTGGATTGACCCCTGCGAGACAGATCGAATTCCGAATCGATCTGATACCCGGTGCTGCACCAATTGCAAAATCTCCTTATAGATTGGCACCGTCTGAATTGAAAGAAATGTCGAATCAGCTTCAAGAGCTATTAGACAAAGGTTTCATTCGACCGAGTTATTCGCCATGGGGTGCACCTGTTTTGTTCGTGAAGAAGAAGGATGGATCCTTCAGGATGTGTATTGATTACAGAGAGCTGAACAAGTTGACTATTAAGAATCGGTACCCTTTACCGAGGATTGATGATTTGTTCAATCAGCTACAGGGATCCAGCTACTACTCGAAGATTGATCTGCGTTCAGGGTATCATCAGTTGAAGGTTGCAGACGAAGATATTCCGAAGATGGCTTTTCGAACACGATATGGCCATTACGAGTTTCTAGTCATGCCTTTTGGCCTAACTAATGCGCCAGCAGTGTTCATGGATCTCATGAACAGGGTATGCAAACCCTACTTGGATAAATTTGTGATAGTATTCATCGACGACATACTTATCTATTCGCGAACCAAAGAAGATCATGAGAATCATTTGAAGTTGATTTTGGAGTTGCTGAAGAAAGAAAAACTGTATGCCAAATTATCTAAGTGTGAATTCTGGATTCGGGAAGTTCATTTTCCCGGACATGTCATAAACGAGAAGGGTATACATGTGGATCCGTCAAAGATAGAAGCAATCAAGAATTGGGAAGCTCCAAAGACTCCGTCGGAGGTGCGACAATTCTTAGGGCTTGCTGGGTACTACCAGAGATTCATTGAGAATTTCTCCAGAATAGCGCAGCCATTGACGCTATTAACCCAGAAGGAGAAGAAGTTTGATTGGACGGAGAAGCAGGAGGAGGCTTTTCAGACGTTGAAGGAAAGTTGTGTAGTGCACCTATTCTTTCCCTTCCTGAGGGAAGTAATGATTTCATTGTATACTGTGATGCTTCACGTTTGGGCCTTGGATGTGTTCTAATGCAGAGAGATAAAGTGATAGCCTATGCATCCAGACAATTGAAAGTACACGAGAAGAACTACACGACGCATGATTTGGAGCTTCGAGCTGTTGTGTTTGCCCTGAAGATCTGGAGACACTATTTGTATGGCACGAAGTGTACGATATACATGGACCATAAGAGCCTCCAGCAGATCCTTGATCAGAAAGAGCTTAACATGCAACAACGACCTTGGGTAGAGTTACTCAATGACTACGAGTGTGATATCCGTTATCACCCGGGAAAAGCAAACGTTGTTGCAGATGCGCTCTGCAGGAAGGAACGGGAGAAGCCTCTACGTGTGCGTGCTTTGGGCTTAACCATACAGACGAGTTTGACTGATCGAATTCGTAATGCACAACGAGAAGATTTGAAGGATGAAAGTCTGAGAAGAGAAGGCTTGAAGGGCTTAGAATGTAAACTGATACCAAAAGCGGATGAAGTAATGTACTTCATGAACCGAGTTTGGGTTCCGCTTAGAGGTAACCTACGTGAACTGGTTATGAACGAAGCTCATAAATCCAAATATTCCATTCACCCAGGTTCTACCAAGATGTATCAGGATCTCAAGGAGTTTTATTGGTGGCCGAAGATGAAGAGAGATATTGCGATCTACGTGAGTAAATGTCTGACGTGCTCTAAGGTTAAGGCTGAGCATCAGAAGCCGTCTGGGCTTCTGCAGCAACCAGAGATTCCTAAGTGGAAATGGGAACATCTTACTTTGGACTTTATCACCAAGTTACCTCGTACGTCGCGTGGACATAATATGATCTGGGTAATTGTGGATCGATTGACAAAGTCTGCTCATTTCTTGGCGCTTAAGGAAACAAACAGTACAGTGCAGATATCGTAGTTATAGCTTCACGAGATTGTAGCCCACCATGGAGTACCAGTGTCGATCATTTCGGATAGAGACGGACGATTTGACTCCAGGTTTTGGCGATCTCTTCAAGAATCATTGGGTTCTCGTTTGGATATGAGTACTGCATATTGATGTGCGTGAAGTGTGTTATGGTTTTAATGTTTATTTTAAGCCCTTTTACACTTTCTTTAGCCAAGTTTTAAATTTATAAAACACGATATTTACTAATACTAAACACACATATGGGCAAGTGCACCCATCGTGAGCGTAGTATAGTGTTGGTAAGATACCGAGGTCGTCCAAGGACATAAGAGCTTTTAGTACCGGTTTATCCTCAACGTCTAATCAAATCAAAAGTTTAGAAAAAGGTTTTTAAACTAAGAAAATAAAAACTAACTAAAATGCTGAAAATAAAAATAAAAGTAAAAACAGATAGACAAGATGAATCACTTGGCTCCGACTCGTGTTTAGTGTAACCTTTGATTATTTCCGCACTTTTGCACTTTGTTAAGAGATTATCTTAGTTATTGTAGTAGGCCCCTCTTTTGGAGGTGACGTTGCCCTCAAACCCAGTAGTTTGAGTCAGCAAGGATACAATCCTAAAGGGTCGGATTATTGAAAGATAATTAATTAAGTTATTAATGCATAATGTGGTAGGCCCCTCTTTTGAAGGTGACGTTACCCTCAGCTAAGTAGTCTGAGTCAGCAGGGATACAGTCCTAAGTAGCCGGGTTAAAGTTTTAATAGTAGTTTAACTTATGAGGGGGGTCAAAGAGTTTGGACCCCCGCCATCCAATACCGTTAAGTATTGAAGGAGGTCCTACTAAATTTGACCCAGGTCCTTTGCAAGATCTATACACTGAACAATGGCAAGACTCTTACCAAACCGTTCCCTTAACCCACGACCAGGTAGCCAACATACCTCCATATAGACCGTGGAGATATGAATGGTGAAAATCTTTTATTTTATATAGACAGTAAAATAATGCCAAGACACCACGGACAAACGATAAGGAAGAATCACCTTCTACATAAGAAACTAGTTATTAAAGTCATTAATACATAACCAATTAAAAAGTGCGAAAAGATTAAAAATAAAAAGTATTACACTAGACACTTTGTCTTCACCAAGTGATGTAAGAGACTTAGGCAAACATGGCCTTGATTGTCAAGAACTCTTACGATCAATCTTGGATCCCGAGACGACTCACACACTCTATGATGGATAATGGATGATGGTGGTGGATGATGGTGTTATGGTGGTGGTGGGTGAAGTGTGAGAGAGGTGGTGTGCCAAGGGATGGTTTGAGCTTGAGCCAAGCACTCCTATTTATAGGCTGAACAGAAGCTCGGGCACGGCCCCGTGTCCACATCCTTCTCTGTCTTCATTAATTGCTCTTGTCTTTATTAGTTGACCATGGCCCCGTGTCCACTTGGGCACGACCCCATGTGCAGAAGCATATCTGTACTATCAAGATTTGCCTGGATTCTGCAAATCTTATAGTTGACCATGACCTTGTGTCCGCTGAGCACGGCCCCGTGGTGGGCGATGGAAGCTTCTACAACTTTGTCTTTTATGCTGACACTTGGGCACGCCCCCGTGCTCAATGAGCACGGGGCGTGTTCAGCCTTCTGTTCTCTTGTTTTGCTTGGGAAGATGCTGTCGTGGGGTCGGGCATGCCACGTTTGTTCCTTTTCTTGTATTTGTGTTTGATTTAGCTGCCTTTTTGCTTCTTTTGTTAATTTGAGCTCATTTAATCCTGAAAATACAAAAGGAAGACAAAAGCACACTTTTTCCAACATTAGTACTAAAATAGGGTTAGTTTTATGCCACAATTGATGTAATTTATATGTTGCATTTTGCACACATCAAATACCCCCACACTTGAATCTTTGCTTGTCCTCAAGCAAAACTCTTTATAATGTTGTTCTACACTCCCAAATGAAATTGGTAGAAAAGAACGTTTTTTGGGCTTGTCATAGAGTGTCGGGATTTCCAAGATTCTTTAATTAGTTTTATTTCTATTTATTTACAATCCTATTCGTCATGATTTATTTAAAACTTTTCATAAGATAAATTACTTATTAGGGCATAACATGCCATTTTAAAATTCTATTTATATACAAGTTCACATACCTCACGGGGGATCACTCAACACTCGGCGGCATGGAACTTACTCCTACCATAGTGAATCACTCGAGAGCGGCATGGAACTTACTCCTACCATAGGCTTGCCAAGCAATCAATCCTCCTCCTTTTTAACTATATACCTTTGTAAATATCAAGAGGACTTTTGGGTGAAGGGTTAAGCTAGGGTTAAAGGTAGGTGGTTGGGTTAGTGGTTAGTAGAAAATGGCGAAAAAGCGTAAAAAGCGTCGGTTTTCGAAAGACTTTTTATTTTTGCAATTTTTATTTTGATGAAGCTCTTATTCAAACAAAGTTATTTTTGATGAACTTGTTTATTTATTTTGCTTCATCAACCAAACAAAATTATATAAATAACTTTTTTTTCAAACTCAAACGAAAAACCGAGCTTGTTACTAAAACAAAGGGTTAAAAATAAAAAGGTTTTGGTGGGTGAAAGGGTGTTTGGTTTGGGTTAAGAAATGAAAAGGTTTAGGCTCAAAGGGGTTAACTAGGGGGATTTTGGGTAGGTGGTAAAAAAAATAAAAATAATGGTGTAGAAATAAAAAGGGTTAGTCCTAATGCCTCCATCATTTACTTACTCGGGTTTAAGTTGGTAAGGACCGGGAATGTAGCGTCGTGGCAAGTTCTAGAGTTGTAAGAACCAAGCGGCTATTCACACAAGAAACGAAAAATGAGAATTTAATTTAAAGATATATATTTGTATGCTCAATAAAGGCTCAAAACTCACTTTTGTGGAAATGGGTTTTTATGTGATCAAGTATATATAATTAAATTTTAACTAAGCTTGTCATGCCTTTTCATAATTTTCTTATGTTGGTTCTTTTTATCACGACGCTATCGGTTGTAAATTTGTAAAAATATAACCTTTTTAGAATTTTGAAATTCCCAAATTAAACCTAGACAAGTAAAAAAATGAATTTTTTTTTTGAAAAAAATTGGGGTGATTAGCGGTTCTAATAGAGTTTTGTGTAAGGCTTGTAGTTAGGACTTGCAAGATTCAAGGTTTTAGCATCCCCCCCCCCCACACTTAAATTACACATTGTCCTCATTGTGTCCCAAAAATAAGTTTTTAGGTTGATTGAATGTGTAAAAAGGTGTGAAAAAGCAAAAATTTGTGTTACTGGGCGCTGGACACGGCCCCGTGTTGTCCAGGCACGGTCCCGTGTTCAAGTGCTAGTAACAAAAATTAAACAAAAGAAACAGAAGTCTGGACACGGGGGCGTGTTGGGTGAACACGGCTCGTGTCCAGTTAACTGAACTGGGTCATTTCTGCAGACTGTGCAGCACGGGGCCGTGTTGGGCGAACACGGCCCGTGCTGAGCTTACTGTTAATGAAGAAAATTGTCGGATGGCCCTATTTTCCTGCATGGGGTGCTGGTTCAAGTTTCCCTTGTTATCCTTTGCCATCCTGAGTGTGTTTTATTCCTAAAAATTAAAACTAACTAGAAAACATAAAGATTAATCTAAACTAAACTAAGGATAGTTCCGCGGAATGCCTCCGTGGTGCGCCACGTTTATAAGGGTCCTTGGCTAGACCCAAAGCCTGGTCATATGTCACTCAAGTGGGATGTTTTGCATCCCATGCTACACCGTCGGAGAGCGTCATCCAAGCTTGAGTCTATGACATTCATGTAGTTGACCGGGTCTTCGTCTTCTACTCTCTTTCCAACTCCAAACTTTACTTCCTCATCCCCAAACTTCAATGTTAGTGTTCCGTCATTCATATCCACCACTGCTTGGGCGGTGGCTAGAAATGGCCTCCCGAGGATGAGAGGGACATCGGCGTCTTCCTCCATGTCTAGGATGACAAAGTCGGTCGGGAAAACAAATTTTTCAACTTTGACCAATAGATTTTCAGCGACACCTTGTGGAAATTTGACGGATCTGTCGGTGAGTTGTATGCTCATCTTTTTAGGGCTCGTTGTTCCTAGGCCGAGTCGTTTGAACATTGATGTGGGCATGAGGTTAATGCTTGCCCCAAGATCGGCTAATGCATTACGAATGGGGGATTCCCCAATCGAACAAGGAATCGTGAAGCTTCCGGGATCAATTTTCTTTTGTGGGAGTTTGTTGAGTACTAAGGCGGAGCATTCTTCGCCTAAGTTAACTAATTGCAATGATTCAATTTTCCTTTTGTGAGCGAGGAAGTCCCTCATAAATTTTGCATATTTAGGCATTTGGGTTAGGACCTCGATAAAAGGAATATTAACATGCAATTGTTTTAGTAAATTTTCGAATTTTGCGAATTGCTCATCGGCCTTTTGAAGATTTAACCGACCGGGGTATGGAACCGGAGGAGTCTTGGTGAGCTCTTGATTCGGTGGAGAAGCCTTTTCTAGTTGTGGTGTGGGTGGAGTCGTGGTTTGGCTGGATTGGCTTTTTTCAGCCGGTGGTGACGGAGCCTCCTCTGGACCCACGGTTCGGTTTCTCAATGTAATGAGATGTACTTGTGCTTTTGGGTTAGTTTCGGTATTGCTTGGTAACGCGCCTTGTGGTCTTTCGGAGAAATTTTGAGCTATTTGATTTAATTGTTTTTCAATTTTTTGAATGCTAGCTTGTTGATTTCTAAAATTCGATTCCAATTGTTGAAATCGATCTGAGTTTTTCTTTTCGGTGTCGGAGATGAGGCGAGATACAGTATCTTCAAGCCTTTCTCGTCCACCTTGTTGTTAAGAAAATTCTGTGGTTGTTGAAAGTTAGTTCGTTGGTTTTGTTAGTTACTACTATTGCCGGGATCTCTCCAACCAAGGTTAGGGTAGTTACGCCATCCTTGGTTGTAGGTACCCGTTGGTGGACCCGACGGCCTAGGTCTATTATCAATGTAGTTTACCATTTCTGTTTGATCATCTACTTCTTTCATACAACTCCAATTTTCATGTGGTCCACCACACCCCTCACAAGCCATAACCGATGCCGTTTTTTTCATTTCTAATTTTTTTATTTTTGAAGAAAGGGCCTCGATTTGGGCTTGTAAAGAAGTGCTTTCATCAACCTTATGGGCGCCCGGGGCAATAGATTTATTACCTCGGGGAGTGTGCCACTGAAAATTGGTTTGCGCAATTTCCTCAATTTGATTGTATATTTCATTTGGGCGACGATTACCTAGAAGTCCCCCGGAGCTAGAATCAAGTGTTTGTCTTGTGTGTGGCAATAACCCATTATAGAAAGTGGATACTTGTTGCCATACCGCAAGACCGTGATGAGGACACTTTCTTAGTAGCTCCTTGAACCTTTCCCAAGTTTCATACAAGGATTCCCCATCCTCTTGTGAATATGTGTTAATTTCAGTCATTAATTTAGCCGTTTTAGCAGGAGGGAAATACTTATATAGAAACTTTTGGGCTAGTTCATCCCAGGTGTTTACCGAGCCAACTGGGAGGGTGTTGAGCCAAGCCTTAGCTCTGTCTTTTAGTGAAAATGGAAACATTCGAAGGTGGATGGCGTCGTTTGATGCTCCATTGATCCGAAAGGTATCACATATTTCTAAGAAATTAGTAATATGTAGATGGGGATCCTCGTCCGCAAGCCCATGAAAGGTTGCGGAGTTTTGAAGCTTTTGTATCAAATGCGGTCGAAGTTCGAAGTTATTGGCTTCGACATTTGGTGCATTGATAGCGGCGCCGAGATTACCTACAGTGGGTCGTAGGTAATCCATGAGAGTACGTTGGTCCGCCATTGGAAGTGGGTCCCCTGAAACTTTCTCTTGGTTTTTAGCTTTATGTCTTTTTCTGAGAAAGCGTTCGGGTTCTTCTAGAGGTTCTTTTATGTCTCTACTAGAACTGGAGCTCATGCACTACGTAGGAGATTCAAATGTGGCGCCTGGGTTCCAAGTCCTGCAGCAAAAACAGAAAAGAACGTTGGTCAGAAGGTTCACCACGGCCCCATGTTCAGCGAACACGGTCCGTGGTCGGAGATACAGTGATTGTTTTCCGGATCCCTGTTACTGGGAGTTGGACACGGCCCCGTGTTGCACCGACACGACCCCGTGTTCAGCTCTCTGTAACTCGGAAAATAAAAACTGCCAGTAACAATGCTGGGCACGACCCGTGTCCGACCAGGCACGGCCCTTGCTGAGCTCTGCAGAAGATGAAAAACTAAGAAAAATCCTAAAAAAATAGAAAAATAAGAAAAACGATTAGGCCGTTGATTCCTAACTTTCTTAAAATCCTTGTGTCCCCGGAAACGGCGCCAAAAACTTGATGTGCGCGAAGTGTGTTATGGTTTTAATGTTTATTTTAAGCCCTTTTACACTTTTATTTAGCCAAGTTTTAAATTTATAAAACACGATATTTACTAACACTAAACACACATATGGGCAAGTGCAACCATCGTGAGCGTAGTATAGTGTTGGTAAGATACCGAGGTCGTCCAAGGACACAAGAGCTTTTAGTACCGGTTTATCCTCAACGTCTAATCAAATCAAAAGTTTAGAAAAAGGTTTTTAAACTAAGAAAATAAAAACTAACTAAAATGCTGAAAATAAAAATAAAAGTAAAAACATATAGACAAGATGAATCACTTGGCTCCGACTCATGTTTAGTGTAACCTTTGATTATTTCCGCACTTTTGCACTTTGTTAAGAGATTATCTTAGTTATTGTAGTAGGCCCCTCTTTTGGAGGTGACGTTACCCTCAACCCAGTAGTTTGAGTCAGCAAGGATACAATCCTAAAGGGTCGGATTATTGAAAGATAATTAATTAAGTTATGAATGCATAATGTGGTAGGCCCCTCTTTTGAAGGTGACGTTACCCTCGGCTAAGTAGTCTGAGTCAGCAGGGATACAGTCTTAAGTAGCCGGGTTAAAGTTTTAATAGTAGTTTAACTTATGAGGGGGTCAAAGAGTTTGGACCCCCGCCATCCAATACCGTTAAGTATTGAAGGAGGTCCTACTAAATTTGACCCAGGTCCTTTGCAGGATCAATACACTGAACAATGGCAAGACTCTTACCAAACTGTTCCCTTAACCCCCGACCAGGTAGCCAACATACCTCCATATAGACCATGGAGATATGAATGGTGAAAATATTTTATTTTATATAGACAGTAAAATAATGCCAAGACACCACGGGAAAACGATAAGGAAGAATCACCTTCAACATAAGAAACTAGTTATTAAAGTCATTAATACATAACCAATTAAAAAGTGCGAAAAGATTAAAAATAAAAAGTATTACACTAGACACTTTGTCTTCACCAAGTGATGTAAGAGACTTAGGCAAACATGGCCTTGATTGTCAAGAACTCTAACGATCAATCTTGGATCCCGAGATGACTCACACACTCTATGATGGTGGTGGATGATGGTGGTGGATGATGGTGTTATGGTGGTGGTGGGTGGTGGGTGAAGTGTGAGAGAGGTGGTGTGCCAAGGGATGGTTTGATCTTGAGCCAAGCACTCCTATTTATAGGCTGAACAGAAGCTCGGGCACGGCCCCGTGTCCAGTGGGCACGGCCCCGTGTCCACATCCTTCTCTGTCTTCATCAATTGCTCTTGTCTTTATTAGTTGACCACGGCCCCGTGTCCGGTTGGGCACGACCCCGTGTGCAGAAGCATATATGTACTATCAAGATTTGCCTGGATTCTGCGAATCTTATAGTTGACCACGACCCTGTGTCCGCTGAGCACGGCCCCGTGGTGGGCGATGGAAGCTTCTACAACTTTGTCTTTTATGCTGACACTTGGGCACGCCCCCGTGCTCATTGAGCACGGGGCGTGTTCAGCCTTCTGTTCTCTTGTTTTGCTTGGGAAGATGCTGTCATGGGGTCGGGCATGGCACGTTTGTTCCTTTTCTTGAATTTGTGTTAGATTTAGCTGCCTTTTTGCTTCTTTTGTTAATTTGAGCTCATTTGATCTTGAAAATACAAAAGGAAGACAAAAGCATACTTTTTCCAACATTAGTACTAAAAAAGGGTTAGTTTTATGCCACAATTGATGTAATTTATATGTTGCATTTTGCACACATCACATATCATCCTCAAACGGATGGTCAGAGCGAGAGGACCATTCAGACGTTAGAGGATATGTTGAGAGCGTGTGCGATTGATTTTGGTGGAAGTTGGGATACTCACTTGCCTTTGGCAGAGTTTTCTTACAACAATAGTTACCACGCTAGTATTAAGGCTGCTCCGTTTGAAGCCCTGTATGGAAGGAAATGTCGATCACCACTTTGTTGGGCTGAAGTTGGCGAAAAGCATTTGACCGGACCCGAGCTTATCCAGGAGACCACGGACAAAATTGTCCAAATTAAGAATAGGTTGAAGGCGGCCACCGATCGACAAAAGAGTGATGCGGATAACTGGAGGAAGCCATTGGAGTTTCGGGTCGGTGATCGAGTCATGTTGAAAGTATCGCCATGGAAGGGCATTGTGAGGTTCGGGAAAGGGGGAAAGCTAAGCCCGCGTTATATAGGTCCTTTCGAAATCGCATCTCGGGTTGGACCAGTCGCGTATAAGCTTAAGCTGCCACAGGAATTGAGTGGAGTTCATGATGTATTTCATATCTCCAACCTGAAAAAGTGTCTGTCCGATGAGACACTAATTATACCCCCTGGAGAGGTTCAAGTGGACGATAAACTGAGATTTATCGAGGAACCAGTGGAGGTTCTGGATTGGAAAACCCAGAAACTCAGGAGGAGTAGGATTAGGTTGGTCAAGGTCTGCTGGGATTCTAAGCGAGGACCCGAAACCTGTAAATTAGAATTCCGGGGGCGAAATTCCTTAAACAGGGGGAGACTGTGACACCCGGCTTTTCAGGCCGTACCGTACGATAGTAACACGTGTAGTGAATATATAAAAAGGCTGTATGTGACTGATTATGATGTTTATGTATGATATTTAATGTGTTGGTGTGTCCAAACATTTATAAAAATCATGTTGGCAACGATAAAATAAACGCTTATCGTGTAACGATTAAAATGCGAAACGAATGTCGGTGACCACCCGATCAGTGTTAAAATCATAAAAATAGTCCGTTATGATTAGAATAGTAATTTTAATTGTATCCGTGAGGAAAAATAAATTAAAACGCTAACAAACTCTATTTTTCGAGTTTGAGCGCGAACCGCGCGATACTACGCGTATTAGACAAAATACTGTCAACGCAACCAGTCAAGGCAACTGGTAATTAATTCAGTAATAATTTTATGTGATTATTTTTATAGAATGATAAAAATAATTTAAAACGCGCTAAAATGGGATTAAAAGGCTAGATAAAATACCCAGTATTCAGTAAAATACATGTTTTTAACTCAAATTTACATATATAAGTGTAAGTATATGTAATGTATGTGAGAAGGGGGCAAGGTGGCGGCGCATAGGGCTGCCCACTTTCTCTTGTTTCTCTCAATTGGACACTTGTAACAATTAGGGAATGTAGGGTGATAATTAATGCATTTACAAGCTTCCATAAGCTTCCATTTTTCAGGAAACCCTTTTCAAAATTTACCCTCTCTCTCTATCATACCAAGCTCGGCCGAACACCCCTCTATCACCTCCATTTTTCATTTCCAAACACAAATCTTGAAGAATCATGTCCATTCCAAGGTGTTTTCAAGCTTACATGAAGGTTTAGAAGTGATTTCAAGGAGGTTTGAGTAAGAACAAGGCTTCATATCATCACTAATCTTAAAACCCACTAAGAATCTTGAAGGTATAACTTTTAAATCTTGTTCATGATTCATGGTGATAAAAATGATAGTGAAAGTTTCTCTTGTTCTTGAATCTAAACACTAACTTGAAAACTAAAAACAAATGGGTTTTTGGAGTGAAATAAAAATGGGTGCATGTACATATGTATGTATGGCCGTGAATGTGTGTGTATGTGTGGATGTTTATGTTTTTGATGTTTGTTGAAAGCTTTCTTGATTTATTTGATTTCTTGAAAAGTAAGATGCATGAAGGAATCATTATGTGTTATAAAAGAATGTTCTAAAAGTAATCTAAGATTTGAAAGTGACATAATGAAAAGTGAATTTTTGGAGGTTTGTATATATGTATTTCATATATATGTATATATATATATATATGTATGCATGCATATAAAAGTTGTCCTATAATCTTAAATGTGAAGGATATTTGCATAAATGATTATGAATGATTTGAATGATCATGATGATGTGTGTAATGTTTGTAAGAACATGATGTTAATGAGTTCTAGAGTATGATTAGATCATAAGTGATTATGATGATGGTGTATGAGTGCATTAGATGCATATATGTGAACCTACATGATGATGTGAAGGCATGAAATGATTATATGAGTATGATTTAATAAAAATAAGTTTTAATCAGATTACAAACACTAAAATAAGGTTATTTTGAAGTGTTTAATGATATATTACTTTGTCATAATGTTTACTAGCCTTGCATGTTGTACTTGGTGCTTTAGGAGTTGTAAAATACGTGAAATCGCATGATTTATGTGACTATTACAAAAACTGCACTAATCTGATTATCATCACTATTTTAATCAGTAAATAACATGTATTGCGTTAAAATATCAAGTCATTCCGAGTTGGAATGATTATAGTATCGTTTAACGCAAAACTATGCGTTAAAACGGTCAAAAATCGGCTTTTCGAACGATTTTTATGAAACTAATTTAGATCAGTAATTAAACTGATATTTTTAGTTTAAAAACAAGTATTTTAACTAATTTTAAGTTTACTTGGTGTTTGGGTAGTCATACGTGACTTTCGACGCCCGAAAACGTTACCGAATCGCTAAAATACGCAATTTTCAATATACACTAATATGGGTTGTTTTTTAGTGAACCTTATGTGTTAAGACATGTTATGTGATTTAAACATGTGAATGTGAAAACATGTCAAGTTTTAACATGATATTGGGAAATTTAGATTATGCATGTATACTTGTGTGTTTTATGTGATAGAAACGGTAAAAATCGCGTTAAAAGTATAACTTGTTTGTCGAGCATGAAATTTGATACATATAAGATATTTTATATATATTTGCCTTAAAAATGACAAAATAGATAAGTTAACGAGATTACGCGTGTTTCGATAAAAAATTTATGTCAACGTTTATGTATATATATTACGACGCGCAAATCGTAGATATATTATGTATAAACGGGAGTGTTAATGGATTTACATGATAACGGTCACCAATAAAAATCGTTCAAGTCACAAAATCTTAAATATATATATATATATATATATATATATATATTAACGTGCCAACATAATAAAAAACGATAACTTTTCAAGAAAATCTCAAAGTTATGTGACAATTCTAAGAAACGGAGAAACTT